>BJBW01006285.1:14838-57645 GCA_004320125.1 Scolopax mira
GTTGAGGCCCCTTCCCTGGAGACATTCAAGGTGAGGTTGAATGAGGCCCTGAGCAACCTGGTCTAGTTGGGGGTGTCCCTGCTGACTGTGGGGACATCAGACTAGATGGCCTTTGGAGGTCCCTTCAGTCCCAGATGACCTTTGAAGTTCCCTTCTGGCCCAGATGTTTCTATGATTCTATGATCTCCGAGGTTAAAGAAGTGAGATGGGTAAAAATAGCAGCTTACTGTTGAGGAAAACTGCTTCCTGTCTGGGCCTGATTTCATCGCCCAGGCCAGCGCCGTGCAGCTGTGAAACCGCAGCCTGGCTCCCGCTCGCTGCTCCCAACTCAACCATGGTCACTGCACTCTGATCACAGAGCATCGGGGGGGACCTCTGCTCCTCGGGGCTCTGCTTGGGGACAGTCAGCCTCAAACTTTGGGGGCTGCACACCAATCACATTTTCAAGGCATTATGATTTATTTATTTGCACTGCAATTGCCCCAGGAGGCTTCCTAGCTCTGCTAGGAAGTTCCCGCCCTGTTTTACTTATGATCTAACCTTCTCGTTCATAACCCTTTGGCTGGGGGTGGGCATCTGTGGGCTGAAAAACCCTGTGCCCCTGCCTTTGTGATGGGAGTGCAGTCATTTCACAACTGGCCGCATCTCCAGTTGAATGGCAAAGTGGAAAAAGCTTTAGGGCCCTCAGGAAAGTAGAGAGAAGAGAAGAGCGAGTTATAGGCTGGACATGTTCTTCTTGAGTGTGATCCAAAGGCTGCAGCTTAGGTATGAATGAATATTGGTGGGCGTAGGAGCAACAGCTAAAGGAACTGGAACAATTTGGTCAAGATCAACCTGGAATTATGTGATCTTTTAAATTCTTTTACCATTGGTAGGCAAGGTTCTTCAGCTCCTAGGATTACAAGACCACTCTTGGTTTGCTTCATAGAGGTGGAGTATTTTTACAGGTGATCTTAGAAACAACCCTAACCTTTAGAACAGGTCCAAAGCTTTTTTCTAAGGCAAGCACACTCCTAGGTACTACTGGATCTCTGGGATGGCTCCTCTAGAGAAGAGTGGAATTTGCAAGGTCAACAGCGGATAATTTGCTGATATTGTTTTGGAGCAGATGTTATCCTGCCAATTCATGCTTCCTCTGTCTTTCTGCAGATGACTTTCACTCCGTGTTGCACCAGCCTCTATGGTCACCTTCTCCTTCACTGCACCATCAGGTGATCACCAAATAAACAGGAAGGAGCTGCATCATCTCAAACCAGTAAACTTGAGCAAATGGCAGACGAGTTTCAGTAGTCAAGAAGGTACCTTCAGAAAGAAAGAAGCATCTCTGTTCAAAGCAGTGATCCTTCGGAAGAGGAGAGACTGGCTGATCCTCACCCAGACATGCCACTCTGCACTGGGTTGTCTTGTGTTTCAGAAACATCTTGTGATACGACTCACTCCAGGAAGGGTTTCCTCTGCTTGTGGTGGGATCTGATGTGTGTTCTAGCTCCTCAACCAAAGCCTGTGTGAGGCTGCTTGTCCAATGTCACATGGCATTATTACTTCAGTGGCCTGAATTTCTTCACATTCCTGTATCTCCCTCATTTTGGTAAACTACATTTCGATTTATTTTTTTTTCATGCCTGTTTTAGGAGTAAAGGAACTCAAAATTTATTCCACTACAATTCCTCTTCCCAGAAGAGCAGTAGATAAATATTTCAAGCTGCATCTGATTTGGTTTAGGATCTTATTTCTGTTACTGAGGTACATTTTCCTTGCAAGGAGGACAGGCTGCATCAAAGCCGGGATGATTCACTGGGTTTCGCAAAGGGTTGGTTTGCAAGTTGTGTTCTCCAGCTGTTGCTAGGCTTGTGAATCAGATCTACCTTGGACCTTCCCACAGAGCCAAGGGTTTCAGCTGGGTGAGGGCTGAGCAGTAACAAGAGCTGGACAGAAGGTGGAATTTCCGCTCCAGGAGAAGCTCTGACACTCCCCACTTCTTTTTGTTATGAATCAAGATGAAAAGGCGAAATTTGGAAGTTTCCCATGAAAAGTAAATTTAGACACTATTCAAAAAGAAAGGGCCTTATTTAAATGACGTTGGGTTTGTTTCTACTTTCCTATTATACAAAAATGGAAAAACTAAGACATGAGGCAGTGCAAAATACAAAATCTGTATAATGTTTGAGTCAATATTCAACTATGTGCAGCCGTGGAAGCAAAAAGACCATAATGAAAGGAAGCACGTCAATGCCATTGAAAAGAACCACTGCGGCGGTGATGAAACACCATGTTTTGACATTCTCCTGTTGTAAAATTTCATTGAAATTGACAAACTGCCGAGAAATATTTTGATTTTTGAATAGACTTTACTGGATGAGAAATTGCTCTGTTGAAAAATTTTCAGCTGGCTCTATTGCAAACTCAGTCAACAGCTGATGAGCAGACCATCGTCACTGCTGGAGAGGGCCTGGTGACGAGGAGGAAACATGTGAGGGTCAAACCCCTGAGCATTTTAGCAGTCACTCATCAAAATACCATTTGGCTTGAGCAGGGAGCTGGACTAAATAGGAACGACAGTGTTTGGCACTTTGTGGGTGTCCAGATGGCCCAGCATTAGGCGCTGGCTTCTAAGAGTGGATGCGACCCAAGTTGTTATCAAGGCTTCTCGCAGCAGCCATTGCAGAGATTGACAAGTCAGAATGCCTTTGTTAGGAGCCAAAGGCAGGTCTGCTAAATCAGCCTCTAAATTTCAAGCAGATGCAAGGCGCAAAAGTAGGAGGAAGATGGCAAGAAGAGTTGCTCTCTGGAACAGACACACTGGAACGTGCACTCATGTCTTCTGCTGGAGGGGCCTCTGCCAAAGGAGAACATCAGTTTGGAGGAACTGCTGGTTTGAACTGACACTTAATCTCCTCAAAAAGGATTTCACGTAGAGCCGTGGCACACAGATCTGAGCTGTCTGGTAAGTCTGAAAGTCCACACTGCTCTGTTGTCAGCTCCAGAGCAAGTTGAAAAAAAAAATGCTGAAGTCCACAGCTGCCTCACTTCCAATAATCCCTCTTAAACTAGTCAAAGTATATACTTGAAGTGCTAAATAATAATAATAATTTAACAGTTAAGAAGAGGTGTCAGTCAGAAGAATGTACACCCTGCTTTTGGGTACATAATAATGTGCTGTTTTGTCTTCTGTGGAAAACTCAGTCCAGGCTGAACTCACCCATGAACACCCACATACGCTGGACAATCTCACCGTGGCTCCGCTGGAAAAATGTAGGAAGGCAACAGATGCAGAATAACGCCTGATTCTATGGTTTCCTCAACTGTTGTGTGTTTGGACTATTACATGGCAGGAGGATTTTTCTTAGGAGTTTCTCAGTTGCAAGATGCCTGTGATAGATTTATGGTAGTAGTAGATAAGAACTTCTTTGGATGCATGAAGAAGAAAATGCACAACTCTGAAGTTAGACAAACCTTGTTGTTTTGTAAAGTCCTAATGCACTGTAATGCTGTGACCCCAAGGAAGGTGTGTGCTGGCACGGAAGCTCTGGCATGTCCATGTCATTGGTGGTGCATGGAAGGGGGGAAAATTGGGATGGGGAGATGAAAGTTGTTCCAGGCTGGTGCAGAGCCTGGCTGCTGCCTTCACGGCGCTAAGACAAGGGAGCCCTCTTAGAGTTCCCTCCTTCTGCATTTGTTTTCTGTTATGACTTGGGCATTGACAGTGAACAACAGCATTCTAGTCAATGTGAACCATACTGCTTGCAGATCACCTGCATTTCAAGAGGGAAACCTGCAAAGCTTTGCTCTGTTTTGCAATAAAGTCCTGAAGCTTTGCTTCCACTGTCCCTTAGGAAGCTTTCAATAAAGGGGTGTTTTATCACCTGGTTTGATACTGCCTGCTCTTTTTATCTTTTTTGTGACAAAATGCTGGGAACATGTTGGATGGCTGCTTCTAATTGCCTCTCAGTGTGGATGAAAGGTTAGAGGTGGGCAGGCAAACCACTGCTGGGCAAAAGAGGAGATTTTTGATGCACAGCAATGGGTTGTAGACCTACAAAATAAGGCCTCCATGTGCAAAGATGCACACAAATAAGCCTCCAGTTTCTGCGGTAGCTTCAGTAGCACTCTGTGCCTTCCCCATCAGCCTCTCCCAAGGCAGAAGATCAGCGGCTCCCAGTGGAAGCTGCTACCCAAGGGACAGTCACAGGAGGGGCAGCAAGGAAGCCCCACACTGGTTTCCAGAGATGCTTTCATCTCTGTATCGCTGCAGACCCAGCCTGACACTGCTCTGCAGCCATCCCAACCCCACGGAAGTGGGGTGAACTTGTGCAACGCCTTTAGTTACTCACCAAATGCCTCTCTGCAATCTGTGTTGCGAGTTTTGCTTTTATGACTTAATTCAGTTGCTCCTGCTCATCCCTCTGCAGATGGAATGCTCTGGAGGAGCCCCAGTCTCAGAGTGGACATCTGCTGCTGGGTTTCCTGGAGAAATTAGAACATGCATTGGAAATGATGGATTTAACAGGTGGGGGGCAACCTCACATCCTGATGGCAAACTGGGTCCCAGGTCCCACAGTCAACTCGGTCTGGCTGGATGTCTCATGGCTGGTTATAACGACCCTTCCCCTCTCTCTGAAGTGATGTTAGCTTGGCTTTTCCACACCTCCAGGTATAGGAAAAACACCACTGGCCGCAAAAAAAGAGTGTGTAATTTGTAATGAATAATTTATGCCAGTAATGCTGCCTTTTTTCCAGTATGTGAGTTGTCTGTATGAAAAGGCCGTATTTTTCCCAGAGAAACTTGTTATTTGGAAACTTTTCTTTTTAATAATCTCTAAAAAAAAAAAAAAAAAAAAAAAAAAAGAAAATCTTGGTCTGCAGCTTATTAGTGAATTGTTTGTTGTGAATGCTTGATAGTCCAAATCCTGACTGCCTTGCATACATGCACACAGCTCACATGGGCCTGATTAAAGTCTGTTTAAAGTCAGAAGGAGCCTTCTTGATGGTCCTGGGATGGCCCACACAGTGGACCTCCTGACCTGAAAGATGCAGGCATTAGTCAGAAAGAGGTTTCTCCCATGCTTGCATCTGGCTGTAGAAGTCCATCACGCTTGCTGAGACTCTTCAGTATTGGCTTAAAGTTTGTCAGTTCTATTTGGTAGCTCCTCTGGCAATAAGCACAAGTGAGCTTTGGGCAGCATCCTTGTAAGTTCAGAATTTAGCAAGAGGACTTTTAACAGGTTTTGTGAAAACAACTTCTTGTGCAGAGGAGAGAAGAGAGCCTGCTATTTAGAGGACTACAATTATGTGGGATAAATTTTTTGAAAGTACTTATCCAGTCTCAAAGCACAATTCCCACTTTCTTTCCATTCTCTTACACCAGTTCTGCCCATTCTAGCTCTTATTGTTGGCTTTTTTCTTGTCTACTAGCCATCGGAAGTACCATGATGTCTCTCTCCTGGACTCATCAAAAGGAAGTGGGCACCCACAGGTCTGAGCCACAGGTCCCACCCATTGCATTGAGGCACTGAGACTTTCTGGGAGTGGAGCTCTTGGGACATCCAGTATGTGCTATCCGTAGTTTTGAGGGCTAGAAACCCATTTATGAACTCCCAGTTGGAGCTTTTTTCTGTCTTTAGGTACCTTTGAAAGCCTGGTCCTGCAAGAGTGAATCCCTTTGTCTGACTCAGGAGTGCTCAGGTACTTTTGAAAGTCTCTCATTCCCATGTCTAGTGCTTCGTCCCATAGGGCTTGGGCTGATGGAACATGTCAGGGTCCTTGCAGCCCACAACCCAAATGTGGTAACAATTTACAGCAGTTCCTGAGAGGAGCTCTAACTACATATCTCAGCAGTCTGGGCAAGGTTCCTCTGAGGTTCATGCACCATATGTATGTGTGGTGTGGCACAGGGCAGGAACAGTCCCTATGTGTTCATGGGCAGCCTGGCATCATTCCCCTTCTGACAGTAGGTCACACTCAACAAGACCACCCACTTCTGAAAGCATGGGAATGCTGAGAGCCAGCCTTGAGGCTGCCCTCATCCAGACTGAGTTGGCTGGGACCTTGTCACAGTGAGGATGTCAGGAAACTCCTGATTTCTAAACGGATGTCTTCTTAGAGCATGGAAATGCTGAACGAGAGCAAGAGTGCTCAAAGCTGCTTCTTGAAACAGTGTAAGCCCTGAAAAAACAGACTGATCTTTGAGGGGGAAGAGGGGATCTCTTGCAACTCAAGAAGGTTCAACAACTTGTTCAACGGGTTGCGCAAGTCCCTTCTGGTTCCTGATCTTCCCATCACCTCTGAGGCTTTGTTGTGAGCCAGGTCCCCACCACAAGCAGGCTTCCTGCTTCTTGCAGGAGTCTTCTGGTTTGCTCTTATGATGCAAACTCTGCCATAGCTGCTGCACCCCCTCTTGTCACCCCAGACTTCTCCAGCAGAGCCTGTACCTTGCTCTTCAGAAGGCTGCACCCTCTCCCTGAAGTTGTTCCAGGTGGGCAGGAACACGGGAGCCAGGGCAAGGTCTGCTGCCCAGTAATAGCCTTTTCTACAGTGAACCACCTCTATAAAACAGACCTGAGCGTGAAGGACATGTTCCACCCTTCACCTCGCAGCAGCCTGAGGATTTGCCTCCCTCCCACGGCACGTCTTGGAGTCCAGACCCCAAAACCACCCGTGCTGTACCACTGTCAAACACTTCCAGAGTCCATCTTTTGTCTCCTTCCAGGCTTGACTGCAAGCAGAGGAAAGAGAAGGGGCAAAGAGGAGGCAGAATGGGTGACACCTTTAAAAATGGGAAGAGGGGATAATTTTTGATGGAGTTAATGCATGGACATCCAAGGAGGGACTGAAAAATAGGGAAGGGAAAGAGCCCAACCTACATAGCTGTGCAGATAGCTATGGGTTGGCCAGCATGGAGCATGAGCACTAAGCCATGACAGGAGGCTGGCGCAGTATCATCTCGGCTTATTAGTGTCTCTTGTTTTATAAGCTACGGTCTGGGGGAGGAAATATGTAGTGAAGTGAAACTGGTGATTGCACAGGCACGCCAGCGATTAAGGTTGAAGTGGGTGGGCAGTCTGTGGGGGCTGGTGTGTTAACTCCAGCCAAGGAGAGGCACATGCCTTCCAATCTATGCTATCTCAGTTTCAGTGCTGCAGACAACCCATCAGGGTGTCATTAACAAGCAGTTACTCCGCTCTCGTTGCTGCGCTTTAAGGAAATATGTCAAAGGCATTTCTGGTGAGCGAGGGCTCGGTGCGATCAGATTGCTCCAGCCTTCTCACAGCATTCCATTCAGATTATAATACACAATAGTTCAGACCCTGCTGTGTCCCATTACTCAATTATGAAATTGCTTTAGAAGTTGGGAGCTTACTGATTGGCTCTGAATGATTTCATACCCATCATATTTCTGTGTGTTTGTGCTCTTGGGCTGATTGCTCCGTCTAGTTGGTTCAAGCCGTTTCACCCTTCTGTTTCATGCACTAGCATATATTTTATGCCTCTCTGTATCACTAACAAAATCCTTCTCGATGCGGTTTGTGTCTTCAAATCAGGCAGTGGAAGCACAAATTACCTTTGAAGCCAGTTGTTGTGGGTATAGAGCCTTCCTGTTACTGCCTAAGAGCCAGGAGAAGTGGGAAGGTGCAGAGAACCGTGGTGCAGAGCTCTCCTGCCTTTACCTGCCTGGCAGATATGCAGTTCCCTGTGAGGGACAAAAATGGGGAAAGAAGGCTGGAATGGCAACTGAATGTATTTGTGCAGCTCCTGACTGAATCCTAAAGCATTTGTCCTCTAACCATTTAATCCACTAGGCATCACAACCAGCCTCTATAAAAATTAACTTTGTTCATGAGTTACATGCAAGAGGCAATGAAAAAGTTATATTTATAGTATGTGCAGGTACGAGCCGCTTTGGTGTGGCATCTGTGGATCTTTAGGCATCTGTTTGCCTTCCTGCTTTGTTTGTCCCAGAGCCAACATTTCTCAGAGGTGGAAGACTTAATGGAGAGAGGCACCACTGCTTTGTGTGTCAAACAGGGATTTTACACCTGTTTGGAATAAAACCCAGGAAACCTCAATGTATGTTGTTTGATTCTACTGAATGTCCCAATTTATCATGTCCCCCACAATAAAGAGGGAACAAGAATGAAGTCAGGAGGACTCAGCTGTGGCATCTTTAGGACCTCCAGTCCTGTTTGTATCCATCCATGCAAGAACTGAAGCAAGGTCCTGTTCTAAATTAAAATAATGTTACATGTTCTACTTTGGGGAGCCAAAATAAACTCAGTCTTTGAACTTTTCTAAAACTTACTGCAACTGATCACTTTGAGCACCTATTGTTAATAACAGCATCAATTTTCAGGAACATTTTGTACCACCCAAAGCAAAAAAGCTAAGGCCGATAAACTGATAGTACGACGCATTGCCAGAGCCTGTTAGAATCAAACTGTTGACATCTTCTAGGGAGATGCTGAGCTTACAAAAAAAAAATCTGGGTAAAAATGTCCTTGGTATGCAATTAATAGTTTTCTCCCTTCTCCGTCAGTGAAGGAATGTGATTTAGAGTCAGAGTGAACTGCTCAGGGGGTTGGATGTGTTTAGAAGCCTGTGGATATGGCCAAGCAACTGGATGCTATTGACCTTGTGCTCAAGCACTCGATCTGTTGTTCAAAGGGGAGAGATTTCTTAATAAAAAGCCTGAACTCTGGTGGTCCCTCAAGGGTTTGTCTTGGGCCACATCCCAAAATCCTCTCTGGGTTAAGTCCTCGCTGGATATGTTTAGATACATGCACAAAATAAAAATGAAATGAGGACACTGGATCTGTCTGGCTTGTTTTTAAGGAGTAATTTCTTTCCCAGAATCAGCATTTAGCACTTTTTTCCCCCTTTCTGTTCAGATTAGACCACCAGCAGGCTTGGTTCACCCTCTAGGTGTTATCAGGGAATTACTGGAAAGCAACATGACTTTCTATACCTTTGATGCTGTTAAAATGATAGTCCCTTTTGCCTACACTAGGTAGGCTAGTAGCTAGTACTAGCTAGTACTAGATGTAGCTAGGAGGTCTTTGAAAGGTTTCAGCTTATGTTTCCAAGAAGAATCACTGATTTTCTAATGAGTTAAGGCTTTGGCAATGGCAACAGGATTCTCTCACCTGCCAGAAGATAAGGATCATCGTAAATGTTCACCATTCTGGGCTATGCTATTCAGTCAATTGAATACTCACAAAAAAAACCCCAGTATTGTGCCATCTAAATTTTCCCCTTTTAGACTTTCCACTGGATGTGATTGTTCTGACAATGTGCCATGCCACTAGCGCAGAGAGGTGCTTATCTTGCAAAGTTATTTCATGTATTTATTAACTCATTGTGTTTACTTATTTAAATATTCTCCGCAGATGAGACATATGGCAAATCCTGGCCAGCTTAGTCTCAGCTGCTTCTCAGATCCAGATGCTAATATCATTTCATAACTTGGCTTATGTAGTTCAAATCTGTACCAAAAGACTCTGTTTCGAATTACCATTATATTTGATATTAATACTAAGCATACTCACAGCTGTCCTACATTGCTATTTCCACCCTCCCTGGGATTCAGCTCTCAGACAGAGGACATAACACTCTTGTATGTCTGCCTCTCAGGCTTTTAGATCTGTCCTGGACTCGCAGTGTATTGTCTACAGCAGAGAAGATGTGCAAATTGCCACTGCATCAGTCTCAGCTTAGGAGCTTGATGACTTTTTCAAGGTCAGGCATAACCTGGAGAGTTTTTCCAGCACCGTAATAGTGACTTTCAACTAGGCAGCCCAGAAAAGAACTATGTGCAGACCATCTAAGGTCTTGGAGGGTATTTGGGATGGGATTTTGGAAGCATTTAGTCACCTAGAAGATGACGAATGGCATCTAGTGGGATTTTCCAAACCACAGTGGGCCCAGATCCTCGGTGGTATTACATGACTTTGGCTGGGTGAAGCTGATGGGAGTTAAGCACTGAAGCATGCTGAAGGTGTAGGTCTCCATGCCCCCTTCTCTCGGACATACCTGCATCTTTAGGAGCACAAGCACCTTTAGAAGCCTGGTGATGATGAGCCCAACCAGGCAACGGAGTACATGATATTCCTCCAGCTCCTGGGGAGCAGTCTCACCTCCAGACCTCTGCTGTCTAGAGGGATCTCATGCCCACCATTGGCTTGGGCCGTGGAGTGCCCAGGAACGGCCCTTCCAGCTTGCTAAGGGCAGTGCTCTACCAGCTGAGACTGCGTCAACATCCCTCGCCAGCGGGAATGACACTTTGGCCAGTTGTATGACTCAAGTGTTTTCTTTTTCCCACAGAGGCAGAGTTGTCAGGGAGAGGAAAAACATCAAACAACTCAATTCCTTGTGCTCTCTGAATCCTGGCTGAGCAACACACAGAGTCACCTTTTTGTCCACGGCTGCTGATGTGCCCTGGGCAACGTTTCTTTAGCACAAGAACAGAATGTGGTCTTCTGCTAATGAGCAGCTCAGCACTTACTCTTTCTAGAGAGACAAGGTCTTGTGCCTGTGCTCAGTAAAAGCTCAATATTTCTTTTGGTGACAAACTAAAGCATCACCATTCGTGGATGAAAATTGGAGAAAAGCTGTAAATCCTGTGTAAATCTCATCCTCAGCAAGCCCCTCGCGTGTCAGCCTGGTGACGTTAGGACACAAAGGCTAGAAAACCTCAGATTTTGAGCAGGTTGGCAGCCTTGGCACAAACCCATTAAAATCCACAGCCTTGCAGCAGGCATAAATCTGGCCCCAGCAGCGGAAGGTCCTGGCCAGCCATGGGTTTGAGGTGCACCTCGCCTGGGTGTTTTCCAAGGTACACCGCGATGCATGCTGTGCAGCGGAGAGCCAGCTCCTCTCCCTCCATCTTCTGCTTTCTCCTCAGAGAGGATTCAAGTTTACTTAATCTCAGATTTCTTGCTGAAAAACGCTCAGTGAGCATGAAATGCCTTTGAACTCCGGGAGTATTGCTACTGCCTGTAATAAGGCCGGGTAGCAGGAGACAGCCGCTTCCGTAGCTATTCCAAACACATCTGCACAACGTGAGGCAGGAGGCATCTCCAGGCCTCCCTAGCCTGGCAGGCTTTTGCAAGCCCCTTGGGAAAACCCGAAGGACACAGCCTTGTGACCCACACGCCCCGCTCGCCGGCGCAGTATGCAACGGGGGCAAACTGTTGAGCTTAATATAAATGTATTTCCAGCCCCAGACAACAATCAGCTGCGAGGGACTTGGAATCCGTCAGAAAGTGGATAGCCAGGAAACCCTTTCCATGAAGTGAAGAGAAGATTTAGTTGCTGAGTGCTGCAAAGATGCATACGTTTTCCTAAAAAAACATTTGTGGTGCCAACATGAAGATTCAGTGCATTGTCCAAACAAGCCAAGATTCTTATTAAAACCAATTGCTTTGGTTTGTTAGGCTACTTTACTATGGTGCCTCTAAGCCAACATATGTATTTGGGTTTAGTGGGGCTGTCTCAGCCAAACCTGAGGTGGCTAGAAATGAATGCGAGCAGAGCAGATGCAGAGTATCATTTGCCCACTGCTGTCCTTTGGAGGCTGCTCCATGGTACATGGTACATGGTGTGTCAGATGTTGGCTTTCTCCGTGGGAGCAGATGGTCC
Source organism: Scolopax mira (assembly GCA_004320125.1). Taxonomy (NCBI): domain Eukaryota; kingdom Metazoa; phylum Chordata; class Aves; order Charadriiformes; family Scolopacidae; genus Scolopax; species Scolopax mira. The sequence goes on from BJBW01006285.1 coordinate 26,470, forward strand.
CGTGGTGAAGCTGTGCCATACAACTGCCTGAGAGGCAGAGGCGATGCTGGGGAACCCTAGGTGCTCCTTATCTGCATACACGGAAAGGTAGCATTTAAAAAAGACAAAATACACATGTTATTTCTTTTCACATGGATTTCATTTGACTGGATATCATTAATAACAGAGACCATTTTGAAGAGAGAGGTAGATCTATCTTTTATTAGGCTGACTGTGATGATACAAGAAAAGGAGAAGAAGCTCTTATAGGCTTGAAAGCTCTGTTTTTTTCCGGCTATATTGCTCTAACAAAAGCTCATCACAACTCCAGCTGTTAGCATAAGAAATAAAAGGCATGTTCTTCTGAAGTTCAGGTCTTCATGGTATCAGGGTTGTTCCACCCGTGCTGATGAAGACACGGTGGGTAAATGAAATTGGAACACGGTTGATGTGTCTCTGGTAGATGGGCTAATACAAATATTCATTTACTACCTAAGTAGATTAAAAACAAACAAACGAACGAACAAACAAAAAACCAAACCCTTAAAAAATCTCTCCACTGTATATTTGAAGCTAGAATTGTTAATTTTTAGTTTATTTGGAATATGGCACTGGAAGGTTGGCTCTGTTTTAGCAGTGCAAGCCAAACAAAGGTTAAGACTTGAAGTGGGATGGGTAGAGAGGGCAATTCCAGTAGTAAAAAGCATCAAAAATCAGGAAGCCCAGAAACAGAAATTCTTCTTTTCCTATTTCTTTACTGAGCCTTTAGTTCCTCTCAGCTCACGCCTATATTGTGTCAGTGTTGCTTCAGACATTGTTATTTCTCTGTCACAGTTGTTACTGCCCTCATCATGGCAGCCACAGAAGGAAACCTCCAACACTGGTGAAAGCAGAAGGGTCTTTGTTTTTTTCAGAAACAACAAGATGGGAGTTGGAAACTGCCATTAAAAAATATTCAGGCTCACCCTACACAGACCTCCATCTCCCTACGTGTGAGGAAGAGCTCCTGGCTCTTCCTTTAACATGCTTTGTGACCCTGATCCCACCTCTCTGTGCTGATTATCCATTTCCTAAAAGGATTTCACAAACCAGTGATTTTGTAATGGATTGGCTTGTGATGCCATCATCTGCAGGAGGTCGAGCTGCACCGCACTGCCCCATGGTTAATTTGCGGCATGCTGAGGCAGATCCATGAACCATAGAGTCTCAGAAAGGTTTGGGTAGGAAGGGATCTTCAAGATCATCTAGTTGCAGTCCCCCTGTCCCAGGAAGGGACAATCCTGAGGACCTGATGTGTTTGTAGACTGCAAAATAGTGACTCTCTGCTCCGTGTCCTTGATGTGGCTATGGGTGCTGTGAGATGGGAAGACCTGGCACCAGTCTCATGGGTGTTCCTCAATCTTTGGAGAACGATGGAGCATCAGCACCTGCCATTTCCATGGGCTGGTGAGGAGCACTCAGCACAGTCAGCTTTTTAAATGCAAAGAAGTACAGCAAGTCCTAGATTCCCATGATCTGAGCAAAACCTCAAGCTCAGCCTGCCTTCCGTGCGCGGTATTCGCACATCTGAGCCTCGAGGCAAGCTCCCAGCCGAACTATCAGACTCTTGGCAGTAATTTCCACACCGGTTTGTTGTATTTGGACTCGAGATTCCCCCTTGACCCCAAAAGTCACACTAAAATGCTAAAAGTATTTTCTTTACTTGCTAAAGAAAACACAGAGGACTTTATTTAGTTATTCAGAACTCCTCAGCCATTCTTCAGTCACTTCATGACTTCCAGAGATCGTATCTGTGCTGTTGTCTCCCAGCTCAGGTCGCTCGGCACGGCTTGGAGGGGAAGGAAAGCTGTTACATTTCATTGTCCTCAAAAGAGGGGAGAAAAATCCGACTCGTGCTCCCAACCCAAACAACTCTGCTGCCTCAAGCATTCTTGACAGCCAGCAAGGCTCCATTGAAAACTGTCCGTAGCCTTTCACTCCCTGCTCACAAGTTGGCCATTTCCATAGAGAAGATTTTTTTTTTCTTTTTTTTTTTCTTTTTCTCCGCTGATTTATGAACTTTAATTTATATGCAAGCCTGGAATACTTGCTTTGGGAAGAGTTCTACCTCAAGCCAAGCGAGTGCTTGAGATGCACACTTTGCATGGTATGTTCGGTATTTTCATGGCCCGGTCTCTAGCAGACCAAAAAACCCCAGGTTTAGCGCAAGCCTGGTTGTAGGGGTGGCTGAGACCTCTTGTTTCCTGGCCCAACAGGGCAAAAAAGGTGCGTTACTGAATTGGGTGGATTTAAGGGGTTTGAAAAGGCTCCGCGTGACCCAGGCAGGCACAGCCCCTGAGTGTGGAAGCGCCGCTGCAGCCTGGGCTCCCCAGCAGCCCCTACATGATCTGGGAAATTGTTTAACAGCCTCTCAATGGGTGGTAATGGGATTTTCCAATCCGGGGCTGACTCGCTGGAGCCCGGGTGTAGGTAGGATTGTGCTGACTCCACCGTTTCCTTTGGAAGGAATCAAGAGCATCTGGCACCTTTTTTTTTTTTTGCATCAGGACAGGAGCTCCCAACTCCTGGCTTCTTGGCTCAGATAAGGCAACTGGAGGTGTGTACCTCAAGCCACAGTAATATCCCATTTTCCTTTAGATTTGTATCTTCTGTTCATCTCAGCTGAAGGTTGGTACCTTCTAGTAGAAGGGTGGTGAATTTCATATAGGTTTTCCTAACTACATCACTTGCAATGCAGGAACAACATGCTTTTCATCCATTGGTTTATTATCACCATTGGTGGCACGGTGTTGTACATACAGATGAAGGGGTTGGCTTCTGAATACTTAAAATCTGAGTTGTCTTAAAATCGCTGGAGTTTGGTGGAGGAAGGAAGAACACTCAGCCCTTCCTGCCCTCTCAAATACAAGTTGTAATGCTCAGACGTGTCCCATGGGCAGCCCTGTGTCTTTCACAAGAGGAGAGTTGGAGTTCCATCTAAACATGAGGAGGAACTTCTTTCCTCCTCAGGGTGGCAAAGCCCTGGAAGAGGTTACCCAAGAAGGTAGTGGAGTCTCCTTCTCTGGAGACATTCCAAACCCACCTGGACATGTTCCTGTGCAACCTGTTTTGGGTGGACCTGCTTTGGCAGGGGTTTGGACTAGATAATCTCCAGAGGTCCCTTCCAACCCCATATCATTATGTGATTCTTGAGAGGCATTTCATGCCATCTGGAGACGCAGGCTCAGCTTGGAGGCTGCTGGGGTGGCCAAGACCTCCCCAGTGGGCAGCACTCAATGCAGGGAAGGGAGAAGCAGATTTTATTTTGCCAAGCAGAAATTGCCAGGCAGCAACACCTTTTTGCAGTGCTTTCCTTCAGCCAGCTGAGCAGGGTAAGCGTGGTTGCAACACTGTGATTGCTCAGCCATCTACACATTCCCCAGATGGGTCATGCTGCCCCATGGTTGACCCACTGGGAGATACTGGTTGCCTTGCCATGGCCAGGAGTGTGCACACAGGTAGAAAGAACACGAGCACCCCTTGGGGCAGAGATGGATGGGGTTACCGTGGTTCGACAGGTTATGACAAGCCAGCTCAGTCTTCAGAAAAGGTGATTAGAGAGGATGAGTTTGAGTTTGCCCTTGAGGGCACACACAGGCAATCACTGGTGTTCAGTGAACCTGTTGGCTGTGGTAACAAGACCATGGCTGAGCTCTCAAGGGTTTCATCCAACAGCATGGCCAGAAGCTGTGCAGAAGAACACTTAAATGCCTGGGTAAGTCCCTCCATGCAGGAAAACACTTGGCAACATGCTAACAGTGAAGCACAGGTTTAGATGTTTCTCTGAACTCTGTGCTTTAGGCCAGGATCCTCAAGGATACTTAGCTCCCTGATTCCCATTGATTGCACTAATACCTTCAAAGACTTCAAACGTCTTTGTAGTGGAAGGAGGCATGTTGGCTTTGGATGGTGGTAATGGAACCCTATGGGTTGGATTCACTGACTTAGCACTGGTTGGTGATGCTTACACATCCTGGAGGTAGTGAGACCTATTGGCCTGGTGGGTCACCTACACAGAGCTGCGAGGTAGCAGCAGCACTGTGTTTACTCAGTTGTGGTTGTCTAATCTTGATTGTTATAATTCATTTACATCAACTCTTTCACAAGCTTGAAAGTGCTTTATGTAGCCCATTGAGATTGGGGTCTTGCTACCAACAGTTATGCATCTCCACTTTGATACTGAAGTAGAGACTGCTCTAATATATGCTCTGCTTTTAAGTAAGACCAAGAAGGTAGATGGGGACAGCTGTTGTCTTCGCAGATGAAATGGTGAGAAGTTCATACTACAGTGTTTGATTCGCTGCAGCAGGTTTGTTCTGCTCAATGCCCAACAAAATGGTCAATGGCTGAGCCATCTTCACCCCCTTGGGGACAGAATTAATAACTGATCATTAACTGGATCTGAAGTTTGGAAGGATCCTGCTAAACTTAAGAACATCCTTTCCTCTGATAGATGACTTCTCTGACTACATAGCTTATGGGAGCCTGCTAGGTTACCACTGACTGTGGGAGGACTCACTGAGGTACACCTAGAAGGTCTCCCATGGGAAGTGGCATGGGGTTTATGGAACAGCCCATGGTGGGGGTATGTTCAAGTCCTGAGAATGGATGTAGATGTGAATGGGATAGTGTGATGGACATCCCAGCAGGCTGGGAGTGTGAATTTGGATGTAGGCACCAAGGCTTACTCACACTGTTATGATAAGAAGGCTTGGGGGAGAGGCACAGGGTTATTTATCTATTTGTTTGGGTGTAGAACAAGGTAATAAAAGGTGATCTTTTAGAAACCTCAGAATAAGGAAACCTGAGTCAGAGACAGCCTCAGCCTCCTCCACTGTTATCTGTGTTGCACTAAACAGGGTAATTCATTGCTCTCTCTGGCTTGTATAGAATTGCACTCTTGGATGTGACCTCCCTCCTGGGACCCACTCCACCCACCAGTACCTCCCTGACCTCATCTCCCCTCTCCCTTCTCCACCCAGATCTCTCTCCTGCATCGTTGGCCTCCTGGCCCTGTCCCCTGCCAGCAGCTCCTCACAGCTGTGCTTGCCGTGCTCGTGGGTACTTGTCGGTGGCCAAGCTCCCTCTTGCAAACTTTGGCTCTTGTGTGGTTGTACATCTTCATCCAGGAGTCCCCTTCCCTACTCAGCTCTCACCTTACTCCTACCTTCCAGCTTTCCCTCTCCACCACTTCCTGATCCTCCCTCTAAAAATAGGCTCTGTGGTTTGGGAGTTTCCAAACAAACAAAGAAGTGAAAACCAGCAGAAGGTTGTGGTTTCTGCTGCTGTTCTTTTGCTTACCTAAGGGTGAGAAACCACCTTTCACACAAAGACATGACCCACATTGCACAGAACCAAGCCACTGAAGAATACAGAAGGCACGGTACTTCACCATGGCCATGGTGTGTGTCATTGGAGATGGTCCTAGCAGAAGAAGGAGCGCAGTCCTCATAATGCCTCTCCCATCCCCACCCTTCCAAGCTATGGTAATACATGACCTCTCTGTTATTAGTAAAGACAACAAAACTTGGAGGTGGTCATTAAACCAGCTTGCAGATCTTCAGCAGATGTGAGGAACATTGTTCTCCACAGGCTTAAGCAACATGGGATGAATTGAGTAATCCGGGTGGCATTTGCTCTTGGGAAGCAGATAAAATGTCCGTCGAAATGTCCAGGAACTAGAATTGTCTTTAGACTTCCAGTCTTTGGCCAACCAATGGGTATCCGGGGAAAAGTTCCAGAAGCAAGAACAACAACAAAATCTGAACATATTAACATGTGCATAAATATTATATCTCAGGAAAATAACTTGTCTGATATTAAAATCCCACATTTTGGATCTTGCCAGGGTCTCTCCTGGCAGCCCATCTTTCATCTTCCAGAGGTGGGCAAGCATGGGAGTCTCAAGGACTCTACTGGCATGACAAGGTGCTAGTGTGACTACGCTGGGTGTCTGGAGGCTTTCATGCAAGAAGTGGGCAGTGGTGGCCTCACTGAATTGACCAACTCCTGCTCACCTTATTCATGCTAGCCCTGAGTGAAGAAAAAATTGGCTGAATATATTGCTTTGAAGTTACTGTCTGATCACGATTCGCTGTCTGGCTGCCCCCGTTATTAGGTTGCTTCTGCCACTTCTTGCTTTTCATTACGAGTTCTGCAGCACTTTAATTTCCTCCTTGCTTTAGCCTTTTGCTGTAGGTCAGTGTCTGGCAGGGATGGATTCATCTACGCAATGGCTGTCCCAGTACTCCCTTGATGGGGTCATCAAACCTCTACAGCATCCCCCTACAGGGACCTGCTCAATGCTCCCCTCAGATGCTCCTCGATGAACCTGCAGCCCAGAGTGTGCTGGAAATTTTGATTAGTATCACCAGGATTGTGCTCATTGTATGTTTGTGTACAGAATTAATTATCCTGGTGCAATGCTCAGTGCTTGCACAGTCGGGCTGGTGCTCCTGTGCCTTTTCCAAAGCTGTTTGATCCCACTGCCCAACCTGCCTGCTTTTTGTATCAATAAACCCAAATACCAGCCCAGAACTGTTCGTGGTGCGAATTTTCTGCATGGATTACAAAGATTTCAAACACAAACCAGACTGCAGATCCTTTGGGAGAACACGTGCTGCCTCCCTCCCAGGTTATCCTCTGCTCCTCCTGGTGATGCTCACGTACAGGAAAAAGCCTTTGAACTGGAAGGATCTGTTTGCTTTGTGTGTGAGAGGAGAAGGTAAGAAAAAACCCCCTGTCCCAAAGCATTGGCAGTTGCGTGCCCACCGCCAGGGGCTGGGGGAATAAACCCCCAAATGTCTCAGACAGAAGAAATAAATATCCTACATACCCCTCCTGTAGGCCTAAGGGCCTGGTAGGTTGCTTTCTTCCACATCAGTTTATCTGATAAAATATACTACCTTTGTCTCTGCAAAACTTCCTCTCCAGAAAGGTACATTGCATGATTTCTGTAATTCCTACGGATTATGAGACTAATGGAGCAATCCCTGACCTTTGATGTGTGGGAAACCAGCAAGGTATTGCACCATCCTTTGTCACGTTCTTGGAGTTCCAGGGATGGATGCTCCTATATAACATACATCATCCTCCTTGCGTGTACTCCCCCTTCTCAACTCCTGAAGTTGCAGAGCTGCATGGTTTGGATTTATTTGCATTTTTCAGTGCAAGAAAAAAACCCCCAAAGCCTCCATTCAAACATCCTGCATCAGTCCCTTCCTTCGCCTTCACGTCACAGGTCCCTTTTCACACGCTGCCATGGGAGCTGGGTTGTATCAGCAGCTGAAGCTGCTCTATCTGCTGGTAGATACTTATGAGTATTTATGGTGCACTTCACAGTGGAATGCCAGAAGAAAAGAAAAGGGAAAGACAGAGGAACGTTGATGAGCCAGGTCGGGAGTTTTTCTTCCTGATACCTGGCACAAGCCTGGGGCCAGCTAGAATTCTATTTTTGTTGAAGAATAACTTAAAGAAAATACAAGTCAGGCTTGTCACTGGGTTCAGTTTTGCCCCTTGGAATTTAAGTGACCAGAATAATCTCAGATGAAATCACCTGTGTTCAAAACCTCTTCAGGCTCTGAACGATACTGGCTTTATATCCTACCCATGAAGGTGAAATATATCGAGCGAGAAAACCATCCACCAAGCAGGAAGGTAGCTGAGCATCCACACCATGGTGGTAGCCATGTCGTTCTGCAATGTCCTGAATGTTCTGGGGTTTTGATGGGTCTCATTTGCATACATGGTTAAAGCAAATTTGTTTTCTTTTCTACAATACATTATTGTCATGTTTTTAGCCATTGGATATGATGTGTTTCAGAGCCCGTGGCAGTGACAGGGGTATGGCCATAACTGTGTAAGTGCAGCACATGAGAAACATAAAATGGAACTTTTCATGTTTCAGAGAGTTGAACCATAAAATGAAAACATGAGTCAAACTGGGATAGAAAAGGGTTAACCATTTAAAGGGCTGAGTTAAACAAAATCTATCTGTGCAAGAGTTTCCCCGAGGAAGTGGCTGGGACCACATCACTTGGATCATTTAAAATTGGACTGTACAAAGCAATAGAGAAAATTCTGCAGGGAACAATCCTTCACTGGCAGGTGGGATGGACTCAATGACCTAATAAGTCTTTTCCATCTCTAAGTCTACGAGATGAGTCTATAACTAGTGCAATATGGTTTTGCCCAGAGTTCCCATGTGTTGGTTATGAACAGAGCCAAGCTGCACCAAACTGTGTCTTGTTTAAGTTAACTATTTATGCAGTTCCTTTGCCCCACACTGGTTCCTTTTTTAGCAGACTCCCTCCCCAGACAGATGATTCTTTTATACTCACTTCATTTTTGGTATGTAAAGCATGTTAAATCACATACTGTGTCATAAATTTTCCTTAAAATAGAACAAGAGAGCAGGAAAAAAAAAAAAAGCCTTTTCCATTTCTGCAAGTGACCCCCTGACTCTTATCTTGGGAAGGATTTGGACCACCCGGATCCTTGATGCAGTTGTCCATCAGGCAGTTCCCGCATCTCATCAACCACACAGCAGAGAAATGTCCCTTTTTTCTGGGCCACAAAGTGACAGGGCACCAGCCAGAGCCCCACATGTCCCCTGTGGCACATGGACACCCTCACTGGGTAGTGACACTTTGGGGTGCTCACTGGAAGGGGAGGTGGGCATGGAGCTTACTAAACTGCAATCAATCCTTTCTCCTGGGGATCCATCCCAGTTGCTGGAAGTGTCATCTTATCCCAAGGAGATAAACTTCTGCTGAGTTAGATGACAAGCGGGGACTCTCTGCTTGAGCAGAGAATGGATTTCCATTTTTCCCTGGCCAGGGTCAGGATCAATCAAGCTGCCTGGGCAGGCTGTGGCACAGCACCACGAGGAAGGAGGAATGAAATGCAGAGCCTCAGGAGACCTCCTGGAGATGCTGCTGGAACCTGGAGTCCTCCTTCCTCCTCCTTGCCCTGAGGCAGGAGAAGCTGAATTAGATCAACAGCAAAACGTGACCTGCTTAGGTACAGCAGGAAATGGGAGCAGGAGATAAACCAAAACCTCCTCAAATTCTCCACTCCCACTCACCCATCTGACTTTAGAAGCAAATCAGGATGTAACATGCCGTTGCTTCTTGTCGAGACCCAAGGTCCGGGCAGCCTGTGTGTGGCAAGGGGTGTGCTTGCGCGGGCATGAAACCCACCTACCCTCCTCGCCTGCCGAGCCCGTGGGAGGGCACCCGCAGGGGGGAACTCGCCCCGGCACGATACGCGACGCAGGAGCCCACTCGCCCCTTCCCTCCCGGAGACCTGGGTTTCCCTGGATCCCACACAGGGACCCAGCAGAGATCGCTGCTGGGATGGAGACACTTTCTGCGGCCACGGTGGTCGCTGGAAGCAACACCAGATACTCCCAGGCTGCCTGCGCTGCCTTCATCACTCGCTCTATTTATTTCTCCTGTTTGCTCAGAGGTTGAGCTGTTTTCATTTTTATCATCCCAGGCCAGTGAATATCCCCGCTCCTTGCCAGGGCAGATGGACTTTCTGCTTGGCCTTTTGCTCGTTTGTTGTGTGTTTCCACGTCTGCTCCAGCACCTCATCCCATTGTAGCCTCTCTGCTACGACGGGTGTTCCTGGAAGGGATTCCATGGAGGTGGGACAGGTGGGAGATTGCAGGGTGAGAATGATGAATCAGGCTCTTTGTCTGATGCTCCTCACACAGGGACACCTCTCCCCAGTCCCCTGCAAGCCTGGGTATGACTTAGCAGAAGGTGCCCTGTGGCTCTTCAGGGAAGGAGAAAGTACCCCTGGATGCGTTAACCCCGCCAGGACTGAGCTTGTCACCCAGCACAGCAATGATGGTGATTGTTGTTCCTTCATGATGTCCATGACTATCAGCGAGTGAGATGGCATGAGGAGGTGTAGCCCAGTGGAATCGGTGACAAAGAAGGGTTTGGGCTGTTTGGAGTCGGGGCTACAAAACTGCTCTGGCATCACAGATGTAGCGCGTTGGATGCTCAGAGCTCACATTCTGGGACAGTGTCACAACCCCAGGTCCCCAGGATTGTGAGGACCCTTTCCTCACCAGGGACACTTTCCTACCACCAGGTTTTTCAGGGATGCTGAGGCTGTTGTCTGCTGTGCCCATCCCTAAGAAAAACCCATGCCCTTATTCTTTTAGGCTCTAGTAAATAGGCATAGATACACACACAATGGAAACCTGGTAAGAATAGAGGTGTTGGTGTTACCCAATTGACCAAATATCTTTGGTTTCTGCCTGGTTGGATGAGGGTGCTGGGGAGAGGGCTGCAGGGAGTCTCTCCATCCCACTTCATCCAAAGCCCAGTGCTGGAAGAGAAATGGCTCAACTCTGCTGGGATTTGCTGGTGTCTCCCCTTGGGGCTGCTGTGCTACTCTTGGGTCTTGAGTAGGAAAACTTCTACCCTCTGCTTGTTGTTGCTGGGGGTTTTTTTTAGGTTTTATCTTATTGGAGAAAAAACTTTCCTCCCATCTGGAGGCAGAGCTAAGGGAGAGCTTGCCATGACTGGAGCACACCAACAGACTGCCCGTCTAGAAATGGGCCAGCGGCCGGAAAGGGCAGGGCAACAAGATGGGGAGATCCTGATTTGTACCAAAACCTCCACCTCCTGCCTCCATACCTCCAGCTCAGGCCACAGCTACAAAACTCCACCGTTGTGTGAAGTGTCTCCAGCGTGAGTCACTCGTGGCAGCTCTGCTGTGTACGGAGCACACGAGGCACGGGTCTCTCTCTCTCTCTGAGGAAAGCAAATTTCCCTTCACGGCTTTTTAGACCTTTTAAATATTTGTTGTGATTGCAGTACTAATTAAATTCAGCTGTTGCAGGTAATATAACTCCTAACAGCCTTTTTTTTTTTTTAAAAAAAAGTTATTTTCTCCCTTTTAGAGGGCAAGTGAGCAGCGCTTAAAGGTATAGGGTCCGTCCACTTGGGATGGCTGCTGGCAGAAACGCAGGGCTTTGATTGAACTCTGAAATCATTGCTTTCACTGTGCCAGTTTGCCTCAGCCCTGCACGGGGAGGGATGGAGGCACAGGGCTCTGAAGGGAAGGCACAGACCTCTATCTGCCCAGATTTTCCCTGCCTTTGAATCCCAGTAGATCGAACAGCCCATGCATAAGATGGGAAGGGAGAGTGTCTATCGGCTGAGCCCTTCCCCAACCCGACTCGGGTCTTTCTGGACCTCAGCACCACCCCTTCTTCAGGTGGCTTGAAGCAGGCTGTGCAAAAAAACAGAGGCTCCCCTGCCACCAGCGCCTCAACCTTCGGCAACGTGGTTCAGATTTGTGGGCAAATTGTGCAGATGAGAAGTCGGTGTCTTACGAGAAAACCACATTTTTGTGGTCTTGTTCCAATGCCGTGCTGCGCCGCGTGTGGGGCTCAGGGCTTCCCGGTCCTCACCTTTCAAGTTGTCAAGGAGAATTTTTGCTTGTCAAAAATGAATCAGAACGCCCTCTCTGTGTGTCCTCCAATGTTTTGAATTTTAAAGAGTAGCCCCGGGGCAGTATATTTAAAACATGATCTCAGAGAAACTGGTTCATTGCATTTCTAAGTCTGAAGACCGAGCTCAGAATGACAGCGATAAATAGACATTAGGGTTTGTGGAGTCACACCGAGGTCAGGGGGGTGTGTGTGTGTGTGTGTGTCCCCAGCCCCAAATCCCATCCTCCATGATTTGGGCCAGTATTTTCTAATTCAAAACCAAGCCTGTTTCTTTGTGTTTTACCGGCACTCATCCTGCCAGCTCTTCCATCCCACCGTGGCAGCTCCTGCTGCAGGAGGTGAGTGCCAGGGCTTTGAAAGCTGGGTACCCCAAAGCAGGCACGGGGCTTTATTTAGCCATATGTACAAAGCCCCTTGATCTTCAGAAGACTGGAGCACCTGCAAGCCCCATCGCTGCCAGTGGGACCTGTGAGCACTCCCTAGCCTTTGAAAAAAAAAAAAAAAAAAAAAAAAAAAGAAAGAAAGAAGAATAATCAAACCACCGTGCTGGAGACTGGAGATGGGGATGATAGTGGGTGATTGAGTTATTGCAACTTAATGAGTTGCTGCTCATCTGCCAAGCCGCAGCAACCCCGTGTGTGTGTGCGTGTGTGCGTGCACGCACGCCCCTATTCATCCCAGCCTGGGATTTAAACTCAAGCAGTTCCTGTGGACTTGTGCTGGTTTGGCAGCAATCCCCAGGCCAGTTACCAGGCGCTGCTGATAAGCCTTAACCAGCTCTAAAACCAGGGGCTGAGAGCACTTGGGTTTGAACATCGCCGCTTTCAAAGCACAGGGGTATTCTGGGGTCTGAAGAGCCAGATTGGGGTCAGGGGATGTGGAGTGGGTGTATTAAGTGATGTGGCCCTGGCTTATTCTGAGTTTTGGAAGAAAGTGATGAGCTCGGAGAGAGTCAGAGCTCCTCTGGAAATGCAAGAGGGGCTACATTTGCACTTAGCAAAGTGCCAAACTGCCCTAGCGAATGCCACTGGGAAGCCAAAGCTGTGAACCCACACCTCGGGACTGCTTTTGGGTGCTCCCAGTGCTCACGTTTGCTCTTGGTTTTAATTACCCTGATGAAGAGTGAGGGGCCTTTTGTGAGAGATGGTCCTGGCTCCTTATTCCAATTTTCCTTCAATATGGCTCTGAGCTTTCGGTTAAAGCCCATCCACTAGCGAAATGGGAAGAAAAAAAAATAAAACTCCTGGTCTTGCTTTCAGGTCCCTGCAGCCCTTGTCTTTCCAGCACTAGTCCCCTTATTTAACCATCACAGAAAGAGTCAGGGAAAGCAGGACCTGCCTGGATAATAAGCCATCATTTTGTCCCATGCTTAAAAGAAGCTTTCTGTGCTCTTCAGAAGCCAAATAACATCCCCCCCCACCCCCCTCTTAATTTTTTAACTTTGGGCACCTTCGCAAATGACTCTGCTGGCTGGGATGGAGCCCGTGAGTGCCAGAACACCAGGGTAAGAGGCTGCTCTGTGATACTGCCAACCTGAGGAGAAGGAGGAGGAGGAGGAGGAGGAGAAGGAAATGCTGGAAATCCCCTAAGCACGCCTGTTTTCTTGAGATTCCCAACTCAATTTTGCAAACTCAGAAGATTTTATATAATTTGGTTTAGTCAGTTCAGAGGTTTAAGGCACTTGGCTTCACATCTGGATTGCATCTTGGGGGTGGGTTATCCAGAAACGAACTCCGAGGGAACAGTTGGAAATTCAGCCATGGCTAGCAAAACCGAGGGAAAACAAGACATGGGAAGGGAAAAGGAGTTTCTTCTTTGGTCCTTGGTGTTCTGGACTCTGGGCTGAGACCCACGGTCTGTCTCTGTCCTTGTTTAAGCCGTCAGCTAGTGGAGGAGAGGCTTGGGAGGGCTTGATGTGCCATGAGTCACCATCATCTCATCTGATAGCCTGCTTGAAGGAAACTTGAACTCCCTCTCTAATCACCTGCTGGTGCCACCTGAAGGTCTTTAGAGAAAAAAACAAACAAACAAACAAAAAAACCCCCCAAAATTTGATATATAATTTCTAAACGTGGAAATAAATCTCCTATTGAATGTGCAAGAGGAATGAACCCAGCTCGCTGAGATAGTGCTTTCTGCACGAGCGCCAAAGGGCTTTATTCAGCCTTCCCAGTCTGCAAATGTTGTCCTTAAAAAGCCCCTAAATGAGATGTTTCAAGTTGAAAAGTCCAAGTCGATTCAAAATAGAAACAAAGAAAGCTAATTTTAAGAGCCCTTTAATTTTTAGACCGTAAAAGCCAAGACAGTTGCGTATTGATGGGACAGTGCCTCGAGACAAATGAAACCCAGCTCAGCACCCCGCTGCTGGTGTTGACTATCCTTAGGTCTCCCTGTCTTCAAGAGCTGATAGAGATCAGCACCTCCGAGGTCTGAACCTTTAACCATTTGCCATGTTTTGCCTCACAGGCAGCTGCGCTTCAGCGGTGGGTGAAACGATTCCTCTTTGTCTGAAAGGGCAAATTCTTCCCTTTAGATGTTTGCACTCACCTCCCATTAACTTTGGTATGAGCTGAGCTCATGCTTCCAAGAGCAAAATTTGGCTTATAATTTCTGCATGCTTCGGGATCCTCTGGGTACCATATAAATGTAAGATACTGTGATTCAGTGCTAAAGAGCAGAGAAAATGCAAACCCCCAGGAGACACTGTAAGAGAAAAATCATATAGAGCTTTTGTTTAAAACAACAACAACAACAAAAATTTTTTAAAAAGGAAAAGATTAAGAAAACCAATTCAGATTCATTCCAAAGCTGATTTCATTGCAAACCAAGGATGAAACCATCTCCTACTTACGCGACGGCTTCTTTGACGTCGGTGAGTTACGGGCCATTGGATGCAGTTTCGAAGGCATTATTGAAAACGTCTTACCTCCTATATTTCCTGGTTTTTAATCAAACTCACTGCGCTGCCAGAGGTGTTTCATTTACCAGGAGAGGGGTCAGCGAGGCAACCCCGAGCAGCAGGAAATAGCAAATGCAGAACAGTTCCTCCATGCTTGGAAGCCCTCCGAGGGCAGACGGCGCTTGGATGCTCGTTACTATCTACCTTCACGCACCCCTGGCAGAGCTGGGCACCCCACTGTCCCTCCTGGGGGGCAGTGCTGTGCCAGGGGGATCAGAGGCCGCTGCCTTGGGGACTTTGGGTGGTTATTGTCTTCTGATTTCACTGACCAGCTCTGTGCCAGTGAAAGGAGCTAACAACACATACATTTCATAATTTCATTTTCTATCTGCTGCCATTTAATAGTTTCTTGGCTTGTTACAACTGTCGTAAAATTACTTTATTATATTTTTCCCATTTGCTACATTTTTGCCTCTTTACAGGGGGACATTGCATGATACACATTGGCTAATTGAGCTTTAAAATTATTGTATGACTGTTGTTTATGGAAAATGAACCCTGTATTTGCGGAATAACATGTGGCTTCTCTGTAGCACCAAGGAGAACATATGAAGCCAGCAAACAAAATGTCAGCAGACGGGCACGGCTGCCCCCTTCCCTCCTACCCCAGCTCCTTTGCTTTTCTTTGTGGTCTCCTCTACCTACATTAGAGCTGTAAATGCTCTTTAGTTTAGTCATCTACTCTGCCCAGTTGAGGGATCTCTGTCTCCACTGGAGAGGTGCACTGTGCTGCTGGTGGTGAATACCTTCAAGGTTTGTGTGCAAGCTCAGCTGAGGAAGAATTTTCCCAGAGAAGCTGTGGCTGCCCCATCCCTGGAGGTGTTCAAGGCCAGGTTGGATGGGGCTTAGAGCAACCTGGTCTTCTAGTGGGAGGTGTCCCTGCTCTCCCTACCTTGTTTTTGTTCTGTTTTCTTTGCTTCTTCTGATCAATTCTGTCACTCTTGGTCTGACTATTCTTACTCGTACTAAGTATCTATCTAGAAGTATGAGCCAACTCCTGATCTCTTGCTCCCACCATGAAAACTGGGCTGTGACACCACAGTCTGGGTATCAGAAAGGCCCAGGGATGCTCTGAGCACACACTGGGCCTTCAACTCCTCTAGATTTTTGCTTTTTTCCCCCCACTTTTTATTGCCATTTGTACCATCACTGATGGCAACAGCAGTTCACGATTTTCGTGTCACGATATTCACAATAACGTGTAAAAGATGTGTATTAAAGACTTCATATTATTATATATATATAAAATATGTTATATAGATAATTATTCATATTATTAAAAGAAATTGTGTGTTTAATCTGGGCAGTTGGTGATCTCAAGGGATTTCTGAATTCACAAAATCTTGTTTTAAGAAAAAAATAGAGACAATTAGCTGTGCTTTGATTACAGTGCTCTAACCAGGATCCTGGGTGGACTTTCAATCTGTACAGTTGCCCAATGATTTAATGGCAACAGTTCTGGAAAAGGAACTCCAGGTTTTCCATTTTAAATGGGTTTTGTAACTGTTGATTGTAGTAAAAAGGTTAAAAAAAAAACCTCAGAGAAGACATCTCCCTACAGCAGTGCAAGATCCCTTATGTGTCACCTCTCGGAGCTCCATTTCTCTTGCAGCAGGTATTTATTCCTCTGGTGGATGTTGTCCTTCAGGCTTAGGAAAGGGAACAAAGCGAATTACACACAAAATGATGGCTTGTAGTGACATTTAGCTTGATGAAGACCTCAGACTGAACTGGCGAGTAGGTTTTGTTTGAACTCTGCAGCCCCCATGCTCAATTCCTTATTAACTTTTTCAATATGTTCTGTTACAGTCAGGCAACAATATGGGAGCTATCTTGCAGCTAATTTAACACCTGTAAATTCCCATGGCTGGTAATGAAACGTTGTGTAGGCCAGTGGATGAAGCATTTGCTTCATATATCAAAGGTCATTAGTTCAGTATTTGTTAATGCTGTAGCTTTTATTAAATTTTTTTTAAGTTCTTTTTTTTTTTTTTTGCATCACTGTACTTCCAGCCAGATTAATTTTTCTGCTTCCCAAAGCTAAACACACAAAAAAATGGGGATCATCTGACCAGGAACATTGGGGCTAAATTCCTTGTTGAAATCCTGAATCAACCTGCTTAAAATTATGCTTCCAAAGCTCCTCTCCTATTCAGTCCTATGCAGACTGGGAGGCAGCGTGAGAAGAGGGGAAACAGGGAGGAGAGCATCACCCTGGCTCTCCAGCCTCCACAGGAGAAGGGCAGGTAACAGTTGTGCCCAGCTGTTGTGTGCCCATTTATATCAGCTCCAGACCAGACAACTGGGTGGTTTTCTGGGTCTGAATTAGTAGCCTCCCCTTAGTCGATACAAAACTTAGGTCCTCAAAGATAAATGCACATTTCAGCGCTCTGCTGGCTGAGATCACAGCAGGTCCCATCTCAGCAGTGAGGAGCAATGGCTTTAGGTAACTTGTGTGCCGCCTGACATTTAAATTAATTCCCTCTGTGGCATGTTCAACAACTAGACACCTCATAGTACCATGTATATATTTTTTATTTCCTGTCTTTCCTGTTTTTGCTTGGGTTTTGTTACAGTAGTTAGCAATTTTTGACTATTTGGTAGCAATCCTTGGAAGACAGAAGATGGTGGAGAGGAGACACAACCTACCACAACCAAACCAAATCATCTGCCAGTACGCAGTGCCCCCCTCTCAATGTCCTTGGCCACTCTGCCCGGACACCACTTGGTGGTGCTTGATGGAGGCATGAGTGCCCCTAATTTCAGGATGTTCTCCACCGGTGATGTCCTTTGGTCAGGTTGGTTGGTCATGGTTACCCAAGTAACATCACAGCCTTACCCTGTGCTGCTGGTGAAAGTACCATCTCTTTCTGCTGAGGCTGCTGTGTCATCGCTGCTGCGCTAAAAAGAGCTGATGCAGTTAACTCCGAACCCTGCAGCTGGTTTTTTTGGATGTTCTGTATCTAAACTGACCCTTTCTCAACCCTGTCATGGGTTGTGTCCACCACAGTAGCCAACTTTTCAAAACACCACCAGCACAAAGCAAGATTCTAGTGAAACCAAGCAGCTTCTGAAGATGAAATCACACAAACTCGGCACCCAGATGTGATGCTGCAGCTTCTGGGAAATGCTGAGCATGCGCTTCTTCACCTCGAAAAGTCTTGGCATCTATGCTGTTTATCTAAATAACAAGTCATTGAAATGCAGTGGAAAGTATTGCCAGAAATGTTGAATGAACCACTGTTGTTTCCAGTCTACCATGGTCTCTACTGGCTTTTCCAGAGAAGGGAAACCAGTGGGCTTAAAGAATGAACCCTGTATGTGGATCTCACCCAATTGTAGCTGCGACTCTCACCAACCTGCAGTGAGTCCTGCCCCACCATTGGCAGAGCTTGAACAGAGCTCGGATGCCAGCAGCTACTGCAAGAATGGGACCTTCTCTGTCATTTATCTGGACAGTGAGTCTGAACATTATTTTTAACAGTAGGTGCCACTGGTCAAGGCTCCCGCCCAGAATATGCCATTTAATGATTCTGGTTATCAACAGAGAGAAGAAATTCTGGATGTATTCCTAGGACTCACTATTGATTTAATCTGAAATAAGCTGTGCTTTTTATTAACATCTTTATGCCCTAGCATTTTATAGGATATTGGGTTCTCTGTAAGACACACATGCTGTTTTATATTCATATCTGCGCCTGCCTCAGAGCTGGCTTTGTGATGCTGCTCATTAATTCAAGATTGAAATGTCTTTCTCCTTCCACGACATTTAGATGTCAGATATTTTCTACAAAGCTTATTAAAACGCCTTTTTGTACTTCATCATTGACTGTCCTACCAAACAGCCACATCAATGCATTCCTGTTGCTTGTATATTCCACGGGAGAAGGTCTTATTCAGCATGGGGAGTTAGAAAAACACACCCTGAGGCACACGCCTTTTTTTTAGACAAAGGAAAATATAACTGTTAGCAGGTCAGAGGTGCTCCAAAATTAACAGCAGCTTCTCTCTGTATTCTGAATAATATAAATGCGATTTGCAATATCATTTATGCAAGGATAATGTCAAACAATTAATCTAGTCTCAAATAATAAGCATTATTCTAGAAACATGATGGCTAAAACCAGTTTCAAGCTAAATAGCAGCGAAGCTTGTTTGTTGGACAGGCTCAGCTCTTCAGTTACGGGGTCTGTTGGACCCATCATCTTCAGAAGAACTGTTGGGACATCCTCTGTGCAAAGACTCTCACTCAATGGGGAAGACGTGTTTGTGGCTGCACGGGTGGCTTTAGCAACCTCCTGCCCTGCCAGATGGGCTCAGTGTGGCATCATGGGGAAGGGTGAAGACAGACACAGGTGTGTACCCACACCATGCCCAGAGGTTCTGGAAACCCCTCTGTGCCAACAAACACCACTGGACACCAGGCATCTGGAGTACCACCAGATGTTCTCCCTCTGTGCTGTGCCTGGAGAAGCCCCAAGGCCCCAGGACTTGTCCCATGTTGTTGGTGGGCAAGGGACACCACAATGTGCTGGGGAAGACAAGGGTGAACTCAAGTACTGGCCAGCCAGGGGCATGTTTCATTTTATTAGGGTGCCACCTTCATTTTCCCAGCCTGTCCCACTGCTGCCACATGAAGAAATTTGCCCACCAGAATAACAGAGCTGGTGAAGGGTCTGGAGCACAAGTCTTGTGAGGAGTAGCTGAGGTAGCTGGGGGTTTTCAGCCTGGAGAAAAGGAGGGGTTGGTGATGGGACAAGATGAAACCACCTCAAGTTGTGCCAGGGGAGGTTTAGGATGGATATTAGGAGAAATTTCTTCACCAAAAGGGTTGTCAAACGTTGGAGAGACTGCCCAGGGCAGTGGTGGAGTCATCAGGCCTGGAGGCATTTAAAAGCCGAGCAGACGTGGTGCTGAGGGCCATGGGTTAGGGGTGGCCTTGGCAGTGCTGGGTTGATGGTTGGGCTCGATGATCTTACAGATCTCTTCCAACCTAGATGATTCTATGACATGACGTTGAGGCCAGCACAGAGGTTAGCACACAGTTGTTAGCTAGTAGATACAAATTACCTTTATAAAAACAAGAAATTAATTGAAATAATGAGCCTTCAGTGCAGAATGGCAGCCCAGCTCCCAGCCGCCATGCTGGGCTGGGCCGGACCCACAGCGGCTTCCTGACTCCCACCTGCACTGGCCACCGGCCCCAGCGCTGCAGGACCAGGCTCCTACAACCGCAGCCACAATGAATGGTGGTTTGAGGTTCTCTTTTATTGAGTTAATCTTGTTTTTGTTGCAATTTCCCCCTATGTGTTATAAAAAGGCCTGAAACAATAGAGGCCGGCCGTGCCGGCTCGCCGCGGGCAGAGCCAGGGCTGTGCCAGGTCTGGCTCGAGCGTCCCCCCTCAATTCAGACAGTGTCCCCCACCCCTCCCAGCGAAGCTTTGATGTGTGGTTTTCAAAGCATTTAAACCCAGATAGAACGCTTGTATTTGACAATGTTTCTGTATGTTTGATTGAACTTCTCAAATCTCTCCGTTTCTCTTCAGACGTACAGAGCCCGTGAGCTAAAAGCCAAGCTTTTTCCACAGCTTATGTTCTTGTAAAAACAGCTCCAAGTACACACATTCTGCTCCTCGCTCCAGTCGGGGCTCTGCATGCCAAGTCAAGTATTTATTTTCATTACTTTTGAGACCACCAAAATTAATGTATCTTTCAGACAGGAAGAATTTTATTTATTATGGTGGATTTGGATCCAAGAGATGAAAGAAGAGCAGCGTGCATCTCGAAAGCGGCCGGGGCTGGGAGCGGGAGGAGATGGCCCGACCTGAGCTCCCCTCCCTCCCTGGCACCAGCCCCTGCCAGCCCCGATGTGTTTCTCTATGGATGGACCACAGTACCCCAAATCCCCCCCAAAACACCACCGTAAATCCTGCCACCGTGGTGGTAGTGAGGGCAAGCATCAATGTTTGAATGAAGTCTCCATTTTCCCAAGTTGCTGGTGCATTTGCTGCCACAGGGGATCTGCTCTCATCTCTGGGGAGCAGCACCCTGAGAGAAAACAGATTATTTTTCCCCTTTTTCATGCACCGATCCCTGATCTCTACACCATGAGCATCTCCCCTGAGATGACAGGTGAAATGACCAAGCAAAAGCATGTCTCTTCGGTGCTAGCTGCAGCCGCACCAGCTGTTTCCTTTGATAAACTTCATTCAAACTCCTTGAATTGGGATTTCAGCATCAGTCCGTGATGCTGAAGGGGGATCCTGAAGCATGAGGGTGGGGAGAGCCTGGCCCAGGTTGCCCAGAGAAGCTGTGGCTGCCCCATCCCTGGAGGGGTTCAAGGCCAGGTTGGAGGGGGTTTGGAGCAACCTGGGCTGGTGGGAGGTGTCCCTGCCCAGGGCAGGGGGTGGGACTAGATGGGTTTTAAGCTCCATTCTAACCCAAACCATTCTATGATGCTATGATTTTTATCTGGGGAAATCCAGGTGCAGCAGGATTTTGCCTATATTACTTAAATGTTTTGCTATGGACCCCATCATGACCTTCTTTGAAAGTATCTAAGTTCCACCAAAATGTTGCCCAAGTCATCAGGCCCATTAGGAAGAAAATTGATTATATCTCTTTAACAACTTTTTAGAAAACATGATTTCACTTCTAGACCACAGCAAGTTCAAAGATAGACCAGTCATTGGCCCTGGTCTGTTTTTGGTAAAATATCCTACTGATATTGATGCAACTCCACTTAAGGCTCTCTCCTACAGAGGGAGGGGGCAGGGTTAAGTCATGGAAGTGAAATGATAGTGTGCTGAGACTTAAAGGAAGACAAAATCCAGGAGAAACCAGGTTTGGAAGTTCAATGCCTCATGCAGCAACTTGTTGGTTCTTCCATGAAGCTCACTGAAGCTTTAGACAGGTCCTAGATCCTGACGTACTTGCCTGAAATAATGCCAGTTTGGAAGTCCTTGAGATATTGGATCAATATATGGTGACAGATCCTTTCCAGGCTGCATTTGGTTATCACTTCTCGTTGCAAAACTTAAAGGGAACTCTAATTTTCAGTTGCGTTCATCACCTGATAACACCTCCAGCCTGGAACCCAGTTCTTTAAAAGCACAAAGAAAATAGCGACGTGTTGGACACACAATAAAAGAGAACTTGGGCTATCCACAGTTAGTTTGAATTCAGCTTAATTGTTTATTACTCTGAGGTCTCCGAAGTATAAAGAATACAGAATAAAATATTTCTATCACCTCAGCCTTTGTGAAAACATTCACAACCTGTTAAACACCAGGGTCACTAACTTTGAAATGATCTCACAATTTGATTTCATTATATTTTAATTGTAAATGATATATTCCAGGGCTCAGGGAGGGTGAGAAGCTGGGACTGAGGGAACATTAAACCCTTTTCTTTTTTTTTTTTTTGTGATTCTCCAGCCAGATGTACTGCAGGAGGCAGGTGCAACACAAACTCCCAAACACCCGAGGAGAGCCTGACCTAGAGGGACCGATGTGAACGGGCTTTTCAGCCGGCATGCTTATTCAATTCGCTCCAGGGAGAGGCTGCCAACCAGGGGGAGGAGGTGCCAGAAGTGTGGTGGTTTTTTTTTTTAATGCAAAGTTGCAAAACCACAAAACTCGTTTTTACTAGTGACCTTTTTACCACTAATTGTCGGGGTACTTTTAAAAAAAAAAAAAAAAAAAGAAGAAGTTACTTTGGTCAGGGCTGAAAACGATGTCCCAGAAACGCTCCTCCGGCAGCTGCTCCCCAACCCCGTGCTGTTTGTATCCAAACTAGACCGGGTCCTGCTCGGATGAGTCAGACAGCTTTTTGGGTTGTTGCTTTATTTTTTTCTCGCAGAGAGCCTTTTGATTGTGAAATAAATCACCAAAAAATAGCTGGAGTGTTGGGAAAAGGGAGGAAGGAGCAGGGGGTGGGGGCAGAGACGAGGAGAGGCTCATGGCCTGCGTTTGCAACAAATGCTGGATGAAGGTGGTTGTTTTTTCCCCCCTTTGCTTTTGCTGTTTTTTCCCCCCTCTAAGCACACACAGGTCTATTTTATTTCATTTCTATGGCTTTTTTAGACATGGGCTAGTCAGCAGTTACAGCTGGACTCACTCTCTCCCTGTGAGAGTTCGACCAAGTTTTTGATCTCCTCTGTCCAGGTTTTAATACTGATTCATTCCCTAATTTCATTAGAATTGGCGACATGTAAGAGGTGTGTTTGTGAGCAGAGCCTGACCTACTTTTTTCCACCTCCTCTGCCACAGGGATTGAGCCGAGGCTCGGCTGGGGGCAGCGGGGACGCTCCATCCAGGTGACATTTCAAGCCTGTCCAGTTCCACGCTCTCCTTACATCTCCACGGAGAATCCCAGTATCAAGTGAAAAAAAAGGAGACCAGTCTACTTTAATGAGTCCCAATAAATTAAAACAACTCAAATGTTCTCGGGCGACGTTATTTATAATTTTTGCCACGTTGCGGTTTCAGCTAAAACAGTGCAAAAGCTGTTCTTAAATCACTTCTATGCACTGAGATAGTTCTGTACTCTGTAAATACCTTAAAATCACAGAATCAATGGGGTTGGAAGGGACCTCTGGAGATCATCTAGTCCACCCCCCACCCAAAGCAGGTCCACCCAGAGCAGGTTGCACAGGAACGTGTCCATGTGTCCAGGTGGATTTTGAATGTCTCCAGAGCAGGAGACTCCACCATCTCTCTGGGCAGCCTCTGCCAGGGCTCTGCCACCCTCACAGGAAAGAAATTCCTCCTCATGTTGAGATGGAACTTTTTATATTCAAGGTTTTGCCTGTTTCTTGTCCTAGAGGAATGTAGATAGTACTTATGTAAAAATGCCTTGCAGAAAGCCAAGCAGCAATGTCCCATGCTAGCAGGTACCTCATGGGAAGAGTGTGATGCTTCTTCATCAAAAAAACCCCAAATTAAAGAATAAAATCCCCCCACTGTAGCTGGCCTCCTGCTGTGCTTGATGGTCTCAAGGTGCTGCTGAAGCCACAGGCGCAAGCTTGGCTCTTTTGGAATTTATGGTGATCTCCCACCCATGTCAACGATCCCAGATTGTCAGGATGGGTTCCTGTTGTTGCTTTTACCGAGAACAAATTGAGAAATTTGCAGCCTCAAGAGGAAGAACCACAATTTGCAATAAAGCAGTTGATGACCGGCTGCTTGGGCATTGCGTTCGGTCTCATCCATGTGAATCCATCCCCCATGATGAAGGAAATATCTCTTCTGACCAAGGGATTTTGTCACTGATGGTTTAGTCATTTTCAGCCTTTGTCTCCGAAATATTTTCAGGTGGTCTGAAAGCCCTAAAGTTATCTCCTCTCCCTCTCCAAAGCCCGGTCTTGGCGAAGCCCAGCAGCCGCTGTGGGATGGCTTGTTTGTAAACACAGTGTGAAAGCACTTTGCTCTGCTTTCTCTTTCTGTCAGCACATCCCAATTTTCTCTTTTGCCTTTTTTTTTCCTCGCTTCACAGTATTTTATTTTTATAATTATCTCCGGAAAAACATTCTTAGCCTTGAACTTGCCCAGTCTGGTTTACAGCAGTGTTTAACATTCAAAACCAGCCCTGCCGATTGGCTGGTGGCTGGGTCACATGGCAGCTCTCTGATTGGCTGAGCCAATACGTTGGGACATGAAACCACCCATTACATCGTACCCAAAAGCAGTTGCTGATGTAGGGCTGGGCTGAACAGCAAGGTGCTGGGAGGGCAGGACCAGCCCCACATCCTCCATCCCTACCACGATGGGATGTGTCTTCAAACCTTGCTTTTGAAAGCTCTCCATGTTCGGAAACATCATTCTAGCAGTAAACAGTTTATGGAGTCATTTAAAGCTCAATTTACTGAGCACCCTACCAGAATGATGAAGGAATACCGCAGCATGGGTTGTGTGTCGAGCATGGTCAGCAGGAGAAGAGTCTTCTCTTGAGTATTTTAGTGCCTTTTGAACCCCTCTCCTTCCTCCACTCTACAACCCATCAAACCAGTTACAACGCAAGCCTTGCCCGCAGCAAAATTCAATGTAGAAAATGACAGGAACCCAGAAATGTAACCAAAGAAAAGCCAAAGATAGCTGACCTATAATTTTCAGGTTTTTTTTTTTTCTTAATTATCCCAGGTGGGCAACTTGTCAGGGAAAAAAAGCAACGTGCCCACCACTGCCGTGTTCAGAGGGAGACTCTACCAGGGCAGGCTCCTCATCCCGCACCAGCGTCTGGTTTTGCTTGGACTGGATTTTGAATTTCACTTTTATTACCTTTGAGCCTGAATTTTTACAAGGAAGCCCTGCAAAATCTTTGAAATTTTGCTCACATGTGAAGGCAGGGAAAGTTTTACCCTCAATTTAAGTCAGTACAGAGACAAGAGAGCCCAAGGCATTTTGGAAACATGTACCCGAGAAGGTCTCCTATGATCTCCATCACAGAATGGACATGCTTGGCATTTCCCAGACAATTCTGTTAATTTGAGGTTTAATTTGTTAAAGTTCAGTGTATGGAGCTCCTTAACTGCAACCATCTAGGAAAGTGCTAATGGCCCCTGCCTTAACGAGATACCAGTAGAAGAAAAGTGGAGATTGCTTTCTGGGGAACAGCTTTAAAGATGAGTTCTCCAAGGCTGCAGCAGGACCATGGTCTCACTTGTGCTTTGGGGCTCCTCTGGGAGCTGGTTGCTCCAAAGACACAGCAGTGACCCCGTACCCCAGGAAAAGGGTCAATGGCCCCCATCAAGACCTAAGGCCTCTCCAGACCTCTCCATATTTCCCAGACCCCAGTCCTTGTGAATGCACCTTCTCTAGATGGTGTGATGGGCACCCTAGGTCCCCTGCTGGGTGAATTTGCAAAGCAGGTTCCTTCGGGCAGGAGCAAAGCCCAGTGGTGGCTGCAGAGTGGTGCCAATTCCACACACCAGGCACAGGTCAAAGCTCGGCAACGGCAGATGCTGGGCGCTGGCAGAGCAGCTGAGGAGCAGCAACGGGAGTCAAATGTATGAGGTCTTTTGACACCCTGCAGCTGCCTGGGCTCTGCTGGCTTTCCTTGCCCTGGGAGGGGACGTGGTGGCATTTGGCTTCTCCATTGCTCCATGTTGCTCAGATCAGCGCAGGGGGCTCGTGAGCTCTGGTTCCCTCTGAAATTGGTCTCCCTGTTCAGTTCAGCAGGGGCACCGCTCTCCACCTGGATTTTAGCACAACACACTGGTGACACTGAGAAGGTCCATCACCATCTGTCCATACACAGCCCCTCACAGTCCATCCAGTGACTCCACATGCCTCAGGCTCCTGCAATGCTCTTGGAGATGAGTTCTTGTTGACACACTCCTGGGTGAGACCATGGGCATCACAGAACTGGGCAGAGACTGCTCCTCAGCTGGGCTGGGATCCTGCACCGCTGACATGAGTTGCATCAGGTTTTGCCAGCTGTGGATACCG
This sequence comes from Scolopax mira, assembly GCA_004320125.1. NCBI lineage: Eukaryota > Metazoa > Chordata > Aves > Charadriiformes > Scolopacidae > Scolopax > Scolopax mira. The sequence goes on from BJBW01006285.1 coordinate 52,370, forward strand.
CCCACAGCTGTTGTATGTGACCTCTCCTCCCTCCACCATCTGAATTTTCTGGGCTTTGAGAAAGCATGTACTCATATAAACAAAACCAGATACAGGAGGAGAAGAACCTGTTTAAGATTTGAGATGACAATTCTGCCCTCAGTTACACTTTCTTGAACGAGAGCAGATTTGGTTAGTAACAAGATACAGACCTAATTCTGATTATTTTTACACCAGCAAAGCCAATGGCTCTGGGAGAATGAGAAGTGCTTTACACTGGCACTGGTGCAACACCAACCCCCAGTGCCGTTTGGCGCCCTGGACATTTTCTCTGCAATACAGTTTCAAAGGCTTGCAAGAGCTGAAAACAAAGAAACGAAATACCAGCCTCGTGCAGACTTCAGAAACGAAAAATAAAATGTCCAGGAAACCCCTGCAAGGTTTTGGACTGAACGGGAAGATACATTGCAGAACTTTTTCTACAACTCTTTTTTTCTCTCTATTTTTTTTTCAACTTCCAAGCAGCAGAACGCCAAAATGCTAACAGGCAGGGCAAATTGAGCAAAAATAAAATATTCTGTGGACTGGGTTAGAAATTAAGGCAGTGTTTATTTTTTTATGCTTTACACTTTGGCCAGCATTTATCCCAAATGAAGGCAGCAAATGTTATTAGATTTCATGGAATGTAAATAAACAGTTATTGGTAAATACATTTTGGTGGTCTGCTTGTTACACTGCATGTCAGGAAAACTATAGGGAACTGGCAGGAGTTCAGACGTCTTCAAGGAACACAGAAAACAGACATATTTTACTAATTATAGCTAACAAAAACACTCTGAGATTACAGTTAAATTACATTAAAACATAACTTGTTGGCAAAGGCTGTGAGCATAATGCTTTGCCTGTATCTTTCTGTATAACGTTTCATCGGAACGTTCACTGCGGGAACATCAGGAAACGCTGGCACAGACCGAGCCCCGGGGCTGGTCCAGCCGGTCACTTGGTTCCCCCAGTAGTTTCTGCAGGTCCAGGGTGGTTCCTAAGAAGGAGAAGCCCTGGGTTTGCCCGTGGGTGACCTGATGTCCTCATCTGAGCCTGCGAAGATGGGAAAGGGAGGAAGAGGAGGCACCTGCTAAAGGGGCTGTGTGGTCCCAGGGAGGTCAGAAGCAGTGGAAGGTGAAAGGCTCCGTGGATGAAGCTCCCAGCAGGAGCTTTTGTGGCCACACCACCTTACCTGGGCGAGTGGAGCCACCTCTGACCGAGTCCTCGCTGAGCTGCAACACAGCAGTGATGTGCTGAGCCTTTTGCTTCTGTCTCCTGGGTCTCCTCTGCAACACATCTATGGGACAAGGAGAGAAAGAGTCTTCTCAGGGGCACAAAGTCATGTTCCAGCAGTCGGTCGCAGAGCTAAAATCAGAAATATTCCTTGACCCATTCCTTGCAGTTCCCATGTGCATTTCAACAAACCTATTCACTTCCTTACGGACCATCCCCAGGTGTGGGATGCCCTGGGTTGGTTTGTGGCATGGCTGCTAAGGTCTCTGGTAGCCATGCACCCCCTCACTGCTCCCCAACTCCCCTCCCACTCCCCAGCCTGCCCACTGCACTGCTGCCCCACCATCAATGCAAACCAGTACTGAAAAGTAGAATCTTCTCAGCCACGGGGGGAAAATGATGTCCTTCTGCAGAAATTGTTCTGTTTACATGATGTCCAGAGTTTTTACCACAAACAAGCTGTAGGGAACATCGTCCCCCCAGTTCCCTTCACAGAAATGACCCCCAGCGTGGGGCGTGCATGAAAATCAACCCCAAGAGGTGCCTGCATTACACCAAAATTGATTATAAATCATTCACTGTAGTTAAGTACAGTTTGCATGAAGTAACTCCATAAAGAAAGACGCTCAGAAGCGTTGCATCGGGTCACAGAAAAACCAGGTGGAACGTGTGATTCTGCTCTCCCATGGCTGGACAGCAGAGGATGACAGCATTGTTACTGAAAGTCTCTAAACTAGAACAATTTCCTTCCTTCCTCTGGTGGGAGATTAACACGGAGGGATCCCTGGCCGGGTGAGGAATCGGGGCTGGTAGCTCCGCTCTGCCACAACAATTATTCGTTTTAAAACCAGATAAATCAAGGTATCTGTTTAATCCGGCCACAATTTAGACTGGGAGAAAGGCACGTATCATTTTGCCTGCCAAGTTCAATGAAAGGACAATATTCAGGCTTATCTCCCCAGAATATTAATAACACTCCTGCTGCTGTGCCCCTCTTCAGAAATACACAGGTCCCACGACGTGGGTCGTTCTTGCGTCCGTGCCCCCACGTGAAGAAACCCACGTGAAGAAACCCTTTAACAAAATCACACTCCACGATTACCCCACGGTAATCTCTTCACTTGGACTGTCTTTGTGTCACATTTATGGCCCCTTCTTTGCTGGGAAGATTTTTACAGGGGATCTGAAGTTTAAAAGAAGACAGATGACAAGCTGTGATCGCGAGGAGGAGAGGCTCACCATATGGAAATAGAAAGCCCTGGCTCGCTCCTCTATCCCTCCTCCCCCCTCCCCTGCCGAGTTTCTCTACTTCACATGATGCTATTGGGATTTGAAGATCAGAATACAAATTAAATTATTAAACGAGGAACAAAAAAAGCCCAAAAAACAACTGGGGCCTTTCCTCTCCATCCTCCTCCCATATGATCGGTAATTATAAATCAAAGTGGGGAAAACCACCCCGCTGGAAGCTGGCATTTGGGATATAGCCCAGTTGCCTACAGAAGGATGCAATGCTCAGGAGAACACGTATGTGCCTTTGCGTGCTATGGAGGGGGTTCACGCAAGCATTGCTCCTAGAGCGAAGAAATTAATTATTTGAATGGCAGAGACTTATTCACGGTGCATATTTAGTCTATTATTTATTATTTACTTACTGGGAAAAGCCGAAACACCACTTCTCAATCCAGCGTATTTCTCCAACATCTGACTCCCAGTCACCAAAACCCACGCAGTGTCCCCCAAAACAGGACAGACGAAGCCCCATCTGATGCTTTTTAGCCATTAATCACTACAACCTCGATGCACGGTAGCAATGATTTAAACCCTAGGCAGTCAAAGAGAAACACATTAATCCATTTCAGCTGGACAGAACGTGGGATGCGGTAGTTTTGGAGTTTATTTTGGTGTGGCCCAGGGGGGACTCACTGCAGGGGATTTTTCCAGTTTGGAAAAACCCCAAGCCCACATCCCATGCCCTGAATGTTGAAAAAATTTGGCCCCGTTTTCAACATTGGCTTTGCAAGGCTTGCAAGCTGCTGGCCTTGGTAGCCAGTCGTACGAAATAAAGCACTTAGTCCCCTTAGTGCAGATTTGGGCTATGGACATCCCATTTAGGCACCCGTGTTTGAACACTGGCTCCTTGTAGCCAAAATAAATAACTGAATCAATGCTACACAGAGTTTAATCTAAACACGTAATGGAGTCTAACTCAGATATACACTGTATTCCATCGACAGGTCCCAGAGATGGCAAACTGAAGCCTGCTTTTATAGTGTGCCAGCTCAGGGACCTGTTCCCAATTTGCAGATTTGGCCTGTTGAATTCTGAAAGATGTTTAATATACTCGATGCCTGTTTGTGTTAATGTTTACCATTGAAGTTTTTCATTATTTGATGTTATATTTGGCCTCAGCATTAAAATTCCATTGGACCGGCTGAAATCTAGTGTCAAATCAAAGCCAAAGAAGCGTCTTTGTGATAGACCTTCAGCTCCCATCTGACCATGATAAAAAATAATAATCTATTGCAGGTTTTGCCAAATATCCTGGTTTCGGCTGGGGTAGAGTTAACTTTCTCACTAGCACCTGGTACAGGGACTGTGTTTTGGATTTAGGATGAAAATAATGTTGATAACACTCTAATTTCAGTTGTTGCCAAGCAGGCACAGACTTTTCAGCTTCTCATACTGGTGGGGGGACTCAAGAAGCTGGGAGGGGACACAGCCAGGAGAGCTGATCCCAACTGGCCAAAGGGCTATTCCGTGCCACATGGAGTCATCCTCAGTATATAAAGCTGGGGAAGAAGGAGGAAGGGGGGGATGTTCAGAGCGATGGCGTTTGTCTTCCCAAGTCACTGTTATGGGTGATGGGGTTCCTGGGGACCCCTGAACACCTGCCTGTGATAGGAAGCAGGAATCAATTCCTCATTTTGCTTTGCTTGCACGTGTGGCCTTTGCTTTACCCGTTAAACTGTCTTTATCTCAACCCATGAGTTTTCTCACTTTTTCTGGTCTGATTCTCTCCCCCATCTGACTCGGAGGGAGCGTGCCAGAGGCTACGTGGTGCTTAGTGCCGGCTGGGGTTAAACCACGACACCACAGAAACAGCAAACACTACTTATTACCTGTTGTTTTTACACGTGCAGCTCTGGAAGAGCTGAGCCCAAAGCCATGGGCTAGCAGGGAGGTGCCAGCCCCCTTGCCAGGTGGGCACAGGTCCATTCTGGCCAGGGACAAGGGGGAGTGGGGATGGCTGCCACCTCCTTCTGGGTCTCCTCATTTGGGACAAAGAGGATTATCTACTGCCCTTGGTCCTTACAAACCGAGGCACCTTGGGGACAGCTGAGGAGCTGCACCGATTTCCTGCTGCTTGCAAATTGCTTATTGTGGCCTGGATCTGGGAAAAGGACCTGGGGGTGTTGGTCGACTGTGGGCTGAACACGAGCCAGCAGTGTGCCCAGGTGGCCAAAAAGGCCAACAGCATCCTGGCCTGTATCAAGAACATGTGGTGAGTAGGACCCTAGAGGTGACTGTCCCCCTGTACTGGGCACTGGTGAGACCCCACCTTGAGTACTGTGTGCAGTTTTGGGCCCCCTACCACAAGAAAGACATTGAGGGGCTGGAGTGGGTCCAGAGAAGGGCAACGAAGCTGGTGAGGGGTTTGGAGCACAAGTCTTAGGGGAAGAGGCTGAGGGAGCTGGGGATGTTCAGTCTGGGGAAGAGGAGACTGAGGGGAGACCTTCTTGCTCTCTCCAACTCCCTGAAAGGAGCCGGTAGAGAGGTGGGGGGTCGGTCTCTTCTCCCAGGGCACAGATGACAGGACAAGGGGTAATGGCTTCAAGTTGCACCAGGGGAGGTTCAGGTTAGATATTAGGAAATATTTCTTTACTGAAAGGGTTGTCAGGCCTTGGAATGGGCTGCCCAGGGAGGTGGTTGAGGCACCATCCCTGGAGGTGTTCAAGAGACAAGTTGACATGGTGCTCGGGGATATGGATTAGTGTTGGGTTGGTGTTGTTTTGGATGTG
>BJBW01006285.1:57652-73926 GCA_004320125.1 Scolopax mira
GGGGGGGGGGGGGGGGGGGGGGGGGGGGGGTGTGTGTGGTTTTTTGGTGTTTTTTTTTGTTGGGTTTTTTTTTTTTTTTTTTTGACTAGATGATCTTAAAAGGTCCCTTCCAACCTAGGTGATTCTATGATTCTGTGATCATGATCGACCTTTGAAGCCTGAACAAAACCCAACTGCCCACTGTGCTAGACCCCACACTGCAGGGAGACCAGTCCTGTCCCGAGGAGCTGAAAGCCTTGATTCACAAAACTACTTAAGCACATGCCTAAAATGAGACAGCCACGCTAGGACATGCTTAAACATTAAGCAGGCATTAACTCCACACCTAAGGAAAGAGCTCGCCTGACCTTGGGGCTGGCTCGTAGTCCTGTCCCCCCCCTCTCTTGGCATCTTTGCTTCTGCTTGCAGGCTGAGGGTGGGATTTTTCATGGAAAAGCGGTGATAGAGGATCAGGAGTCGATCCCCAAGTGCCACAGGGAGTCACAAGCCTTGGGGGGATGCTGAGGACTCTTGGCACTCGGAGACGCGGAGCCTGGAAATCACGCTCAGAGAAACCCTGGCATGGCTCAGCAAGGCCGCAGCGAAAATAAATGAAGGAGGCTTGCCGAAGTCCAGATGTGCCTGAATTCAAAGGGACCTGGAAAATATGATGGCCTGGATGAAAAACTGGGAAACGGCATTTAAACATAAAGCCATGAGGGTAGGTTTGAAAAACAGTCAACAGATATTCTCTCAGCTAGTTAAAAAGGGGGAGCTCTGCAAAGAACTCATTTTTCAGTCCACCAAAGAACTGCCAAAGCAGACAACAATGTTTCAAACTACATCCCCTCCCCAGAACATTTTCTCCAACTTTCTCATCAAAATTAAGATCAGATATTTTGTATTTCAGTGAACTTTACTTTATTCTTTTTTCTTTTTTTTTTAATCAGAATGGTGCTTTTTGATTTTAAAGATTATAAATTAAATTATGTACATGTCATCTCGATACGTAAGAGCATTTATTTTGACAGTATTAAAATGGCATGTTTTGATTAATGAAAAGTTCTCACTTAGCCTCCAAACTGGATTACTTTCTGAAATGGGAAACAAAAATCTCTGCCTGCAAAACTTTGCTCAGCTTTAGTTAAATGCTGAGGCACTAAGGAAAAAGATTTGCAGCATTATACTGAAGTAACTTACATACTTATAATATATAGCAGCAGTTCTGAGAAGTAAGTCCAAACCTGGGATTACTCATACTAAAATATTCTCTTTAAAAAGTACCCAAGAAGTTCGACATTTTGGGGAAAATGAAGCCACATCTCTAAGAAGTCCCAGTGGTCACAGGCCACTAAGAAGACCCTCGTTAGGGTCAGATTGAGATTTTAGCATTTAGTCATTAGCGTTGTTTACCAGGCTGCATAGATTTCTGTACAGAGAGCTTTAATCCTGAATGATGTCATCTAAATATATAATTTTAGAAGAAATTGATTTAATAAAAAAGACTTTGAGATCCCAGTGTTACTGGTTGAGATGTTAAATGTTACTGGCACAAAGATGAAGTAAACCAACGTTCTCCCAGCAGTAGTATTGACTGTAGTGACTGAGTTAGGGTGGATTACCATATCCTCCCACATCAGCCTCCAATTTTCTAATGTTTCCGCTGAAATTCACAGGGGTGAATCTGAGACTTGGTTTGTTTTGTGACTTGCTGCTGCTGCTGGCTATGTGCTGCAAAGAAATGTTAGTATTTGGAAGTTTGGTAAATTGTTCCCTTTAGGAAAAAAAACCCAAAAAACCCCCAACCTTTAAACTGTACTTAATGAAGGGTGCAAAGCTGCTAAGGCTGGTGCTGGTGCTCAGCAATGAGCTTCTCTTCTCACCATCACTGTTCTCTCTTCTCTCCAGATATCTCCTTTATGGCACTTCATGCTTAGAGTTGAAGCTGGTGACCACCTGCAGTTGGATCAGTTTGAACCCACGGAGGCTGAACAACACTTCACTCTTGTGCTTCTGTATTTGCCTGGCATTGGTTTGAGGAAAGGACATCTTGCCTACTCCAGCACAGCCTGAAATGACAGGCTGTCCACTTCCCATCAGACCTAGAAAAAACACAATACAAGGACAGGGAATTGCTGGAGAGGGGACAGCAAAGGGCCACAAAGATGATTAAGCGCCTGGAACATCTCTCCTATGAGGAAAGGCTTAGGGACTTGGGTCTTTCTAGTCTGGAGAAGACTGAGGGGGGGATTTGATCAATAAATAAATACTTAAAGGGTGGGTGTCAAGAGGATGGGGCCAGTCTTTTTTCAGTGGTGCCCAGTGAAAGGACAAGAGGTAACAGGCACAAACTTGAACATAAGAAGTTCCATCTCAACATGAGGAGGAACTTCTCACTTTGAGGGTGGCAGAGACCTGGAAGAGGGTGCCCAGAGAGGTGGTGGAGTCTCCTTCTCTGGAGACATTAAAAACCTGCCTGAGCACGTTCCTGTGCAATGTGCTCTGGGCAGACCTTTTTTGGCAGGGGGTTAGACTGCATGATCTCTAGAGGTCCCTTCCAACCCTATATCATTCTGTGATTCTCTGAAGGCCACTTGCAGCAACAAGATGTCTTTCCACTCTGTTAACGTAACTCCATTTTGTAAACTCACAAGCTGCATGGGTTGGGGGACAGACTTCTTCAGATACAGCAAACAGCCTTGGTCACCAACAACTGTTTCACCATCTGCATTCCCATCTCTCATCCAGGTCCGACCCCTCAGAGGTTGTTCCTTGCTTGACACAGGCAAGAACAGAAAGATACATGCTTCTTTACAAGTAGCAGGAACTGCTTTCCCCTTCTAATAAAACAATGACTGTCCTTACAAGGGGCTCCAAGCAGCTTATGGCTTAAGCCAAGACTTTAAGAGTGACTTAGGGACTTGGATCTGGCCATTAGACAGCATCAGCCCAATAACTGGTCCAGGCTCTTATGTGTAAATTGGATTGATCCATTGGCCCCACTGAGCAAACCCATTTTTTATTAGCAGAGGGTCTAGACCACATAACACCGGAGCTCGCTATCCTGAGCTGTATCAGGAACCAATCTGGCCTCCAGACAGAGCTGTCACATCTGCCACTTCCAAATAAAATGGGCTCGTAGTATCAATGAAATGGCATCAGAGAAAGCTTATAGCAAATGTAATATGTTAAACATTAACCACAATGCTCACAGTCCTAGAAAGGTCTGATAAGCCACGATTAAACTTAATTATGGATTATTTTATATTACCTACCTCCAAGCACTGTGGAAAATTGCTTCCTTTTAACTGCCTTGGCTGGCTTTCTCTGACCACACACATACTGGGGGATCTTTTCCCATGATTGATGTATTTGTTTACCAAGCTCCTTGCTCAGATACAGGCCGATTCTCCCTTTAATCAGAGGTGTGAATACCTTAATAGTTGTCAGAGCCCACATTAACCTCTTGATTAAAAGACATCCTCATGCTTACCATTAAATAAATATGTGGAACAAAGCAAATATAGATTCTCAGTATAAAACTCACGATGGACAGTTATTTTATGCTGGTGTACTTGGCCCACTGGCATTTCATCACCTTGCATCTTACAACAGAATTTTTTTTTCTTTGTTTCCTTTTACCAATGAGTAGATGGAAGGGTTTTGGTGGGTTGTTTTTTTTTTTTTTTTCTGCTTTTGCCTAAGGGTGAAAAGCTCCATGGACATCAGTTTTTACTCGACTTCCTTTGACTGCTTACCTACCCTGGCTATTATGCTCTTTTGCTACAGCAATATTACCAATAAAATAAACATGTCAAAATTCAGAAGCACAAACAAGTTCATCTGTGACACTAATTTTGCCTGGCAAATAATTCTCCTCATTTCTGCAAGGGCTTCAATTTCTTGTGGATTCAAAGCAAATTAATCTTTAATTTGATGCCTCAGTCTTATTTTTCTTTCCCAATCTCATTAGAGTAAAAATAGCAAGGATATCCATATGATTAAAGACTTCATGTGCAAGAAAGCAATCTGGTCATAGTGCTCCTTAGCTTTATGTACTTCTTTCTATTTGACAACATTAATTTGCCATCTGTCAGCTCAGTTACATAGTTTACTTGCTGCTTGCTTGGCGTTCACCTCCCCCTTTTTCGCTGTCAGCTGTTTTTAATAGTTGGGCCTCCTTGAGTGGGCCATTTATGCAGATTTGAAACAGGAGAAATCCTAAAAACTGACCATATGGGAACCCACTTTGTACTCCCCAGGCTGACATAGCCATGCACAGACCTCCTTCCCCCTCCCACGCGCCCCCTGCACTTACAAAAAGATGGAATTTTTCCATAGCTCTGTAGCACCTTTCATCTGGGGGACTCCAGAACATCGCAGAGCAGGTACAAACAGCCCAATTTTGCTCTCTCGAGGAGGTCTGCTGAGGTCAGCCTGAATTGTACAAGATTTCCTGGCAGCTATGCTCAGCCTTAAATAAGCCATCCAACAATAAATTAATTGAAGAGATCGTTAGGATCGCAGAAAGGCTGCTGCTGACCAAGTGTGCTTCACAACCCCACCACCGAGGGTTCCTCACAGGGCCACGTGCCACCCATCTGATACTCATCTCAAATCTGCAATAAAAGCTATGGATGTATCTTACCATCCATTTCTCGGTCTTTGGTGATTACTGTCAGAATTCCTCGAAACGTTCCTCTTTCATCCTAAAGCCTTAACTCTAGGGAAAAAAACCCCCAACAATAAACTGGGAGATGGTGAGGAGAATTGGGAGATGATGTGGAGAATTGGCAGATGGTGTTTTGCTGCCACAAAAAAATGATGTGTTTTGGAGAGGAATGGGAGAATCTACTTCTTAGCTTCCAACTCCTACCAGGCACCCAGCGATGTGACAGAATAAAAGCGGGCTTTCATCTGGAAAACCTGATTTTTCAGAAATTCTCCCCAAAACTCTGATTTTTTCAGGATCTTTTGTCAGTCCTACTACTTCATCATTATTATTGTCCATTTAATATTTGCTGTCTCTGAAAACACCTCCCATTTATAGTGATTTAAAGTGATCTAACAAATACTTAAGCATATCTACAAGTTTTGTTATATATAATGATATGTAACAATATATAATGATATAATTAATATCTTCCCTCTTCCAAAATCCACTGCAGAGAGTGGACCCCAGAGGACAATGGCTCACCCTTTGTGAGAACAATCATATTTCCCCCTTGATGAAGCTGAGAAGGTAAAAACTGAACACTCTTCCTTTTCCTGGAAATGCCCTGTTTTTTAGCAAAAGCGGCTTTTAAAGCAGCATCTCTAGAGCATCAGGACTGATTGGGAGATGAGCCTGGCTGTCAGATTGACAGGACTCCATCACTAGGGGCAATTTTTTCCAGATCCCAAACATTTAACTCTCCAAACCTCATATCTAATGTTAAGAATTATGCTTATAACAGGAAATACATTAGGTTATATATCTGAAATCACACTAATGTACCGGAATATAAAGCAAAACCACTTCTGTCCATTTTCTTCCATGTCATTTTTCTGCCAGCTGAAGAGTTTCAGGATACTTGGGGGTACTGAAACAGAAAGATGAACTTCTTTCCTGAGCAGAAAGCCAACATCAAGACTGATTACTGCTTAATTACTAGGGGAAAATGGAGCCATGCCCAGCAAGTGAGGGTGAGCACCCAGGCTGCCAAGCACTGCCCTTTGCCAATCAAACTCTTCCTTCTCCATCTAAACTATGCGAGGGGAAGTGTACCTAAAAGGGTTTTCATCCTCAGAAATTACCTACCTAAATTACCTGCTGTGAATTAAGTGTTCTGTAACAACAAGAGCTGCCATCTGGTTTGTTCATGCCCCATTTCAGGAAAAAGTAACATTATCAGGGATGGGGATTAGTGGAAAAACACTGGGATGGTGTTTTTCTCCTGGTTGCCTTTTCAAAAACTCATTTTCAAGTGATGTTAGAAAAATGTGAAAGCTTAAAATAATTCATATTGAAAAGACAGTAGCAGATGTACAGCAGTATCTTGGGTCTAGACAGTTTAAACATAAAGAGCCCTGACTCTTCCTCACAGCGGTGCAGGGAGGGCACAAGGCTGCAAAGGGATGTCGGTCTGGGTGACCTCCACCCACTTTGAGCATCTTTGCTAAGATCAGCCCAGAAATCCAGCACAAGGGTTGGACAACATCAGCAGAGCGTGTCTGAAGGAACAGTGGCTGAAGTCTGAGGGAGCTCAGCTGAAGGTGCTTTTGCTGGTTTTGATCCACAAAACAGGCAGGAAAAGAGCCAGGTTCTTGTCAAGGAATCCAGAAGAGAGTTGCTGGTGATGGGGAGAGAAGGGTGGTCCTACCTAGGGCAGGTTGGGCGGTGGGCTGATGGCAGGCACGGAGACTGACATCACTTTACATCCAGGATTAATATTTCCAGAAAAGCAAAGATGGAAACGACTTCCTGGCTCTGAAAGCCCAACCCTGGTCTAAGCAGCCACGAGAAGATCACCCCAGTGAAGGGAAGTCCGACTGTGAGACAGAGCCAACGCCATACCTCCAGCACCGCTCCCCCGGTGGGAGCCTGGCCAGATGTGTGCCTGCCTCTGGGGCACTGGAGCAGCCCCAGTAATTTATAACAGTCTCCAGGCTGCTCTCATTTACGTTGGGGGCCAACGCACAGCTCGCTTCAGACAGAGTTCAAAGGCTGCCCCGGGCTGCTCTGCAGGCGGGCTGGCTACCGGCCGGCACCCAGGTCACCAGCTGGCACCATCCACTGGCCAGATTGGGCTTCCAACCCCACGCTTTGGCAATCTCGTATAAATGGGGCTGGTGACAAGCTGGCTGCTCTAATGGGCTACCAAATGGTCCCTCGTACCTCCCCCGGGTACCCTGACAAGCTCTGCTTTGCATCACCTCTCTGCAACGTACAGATATGCCCAGATTCCTGCAGCTGGTGCAAAGATGGAGCCCCACAAAGATATCCCAAACTGGTTTTAGGTTGACAAAGCTCATCCCATTCCTGTTTAAGTATCAGCAAAGATACTTAAACCCGGCACCAAAGGCAGCATTTTGTATTTTCAAAACATAACCACCCCTCCAAACATTTCCCGGTATCAGCACGGGTTGGATTCAGATATCCAAATATTTGAGGTATTTTGGGGCTATAAGCTCTGCCCCACTGGCCAAACCCTGCCTGGCGTAGGCAACGTGCTGATACAGACGACAGAAGCTACAATGGCAAAACAAATCCACCAACATTTTGACCGAAACAAAAATAGCGGAAAAAAAAGAACATCAACATGATGTTGTTGGCAAAACTTGGCAGAAATGTTCAGTTTAAGAAACTGAGCCATTTACATATACAATAAGGCCTGACAGCTTTTGGGACACACTGTCTTTATAGAGGCTGGATTCATTTTAGAAGCTCATTCATTTGCACGGGGGTTTAGAGAACCAACCAGTCCTCCTCATCCTCCTCCTCCTCTCCAGGAAAGCTCATTAGCTACAAGGAAGCGCGGGGTGAATGGGAGGTGCGTGTGGGTTACGGGTAATTACACAGGTACCTCAGAAATAAATCACAAACCTACTGTTGATATGACTGCAGACCTGGAACTGATCCTCATTTTCGCCTGGGAGAAGGTCTTCAGCAACACTCTATAAACTACAAAGAAAAGAAAAGGAAATTGACTTTAAAAACAACATTTTAATAATACCGAGGTGTTGACAAAACCCTCGGAGAGCAAAGGAGCTCCATCACACGAGGTGGACTCACCGCCTGGGAAGTGTCTCCTGGCATCTGCTTGGGGTGTTGGTGCGGCCGATGGTTTGTTAGCTCTGTGACTACCCCCGTCATCCTGTCTGGAGAGGATGCTGGGGTGGCAAACAGCCCGTGGGGACAGATAAGCTGGTCCTGGCTATCACACCGACCATCTTCAAACGCCACTCCCCAGCAGCAGTGGTGGCAGAGACAGGGCCACCCTTGCCCAGACGGGAAAGTGCGGAGCCGTGGCGCTTCACAGCATCATGAGATGTGACGTGGGAGGTGGGGGCTGTCGTATTTCTTCACGGGGAATCCCAGAGGGAACGGGGATGTGTGCTCTCAAAGCATGTGTGAGGTTCCCCACACGTGCCTGGGATGGAAACGTGAGCGCAAAGTGCAAATCTGCTGTCTGGCACGTCAGCTTTGAGCCTGTGCTATCCGAGAGGCACAAGCCCTGTGGTTCAATGCCTGCGTGCAGGGACTATTTACCCTGGAAATGTGTAAGGGGGGTTCTTGGTCACACCACGTATCCCAAAATACGCTCAAAGTCCCCCTCTGGCTTTCAGTCCCCCCCACCTGACATCCAGACGTCCTGCAGACACGATGCAGTGGCAGTGATAATAGGGACACAGCGATGCTGGTGGAGAGGATGGACCTGTGAAACTCCCTCTCATTACACCAGAAAAACCCAAATCTGGGAGGTTCAGGATGCTCTTCCGAAAACCTTGTTACATTAATTCAATGCCCAGAGATCATCAGACCTAGCCCCAATTGTAGGAGCCACGCTTTCTTGAAAATCTCAGTTATTTCTAAGGCTCAGTTCCCTTCCCTTAAATTGGGATAACAGCTTTGACTGCCTTTTCAGCAACGTGTCTCCTACACTGGACACGTGCCACGTCTCAGCCAGCAGATCCGTAGTCTTTACAGAAGGCAGGTTGACAGTCATGCACCAGGAATCTGATTCTGTGTCAGAGCAGGGCACAGAGCACTCGCCCTGATGCCATCCACGCCGTTAGATCCAAAACCACGAGGGAGAGGCACTGGATCCCCGAGGTGAAAAAACCTGCCTGATGCCATTAAAAAAAAAAAAAAAAAGCTACCTGATGCACCCTGCTACCTCCTGACTGGTTTTGATAAAATGATAAAACTGTTTCCAGCCAGTTGGGAGCATCTCCCCGGTCCGTGGCTCCGGCAGAGGTTTCAGAGGCACACAATAACCCCAGTCATCTCACAAAGAAGAGCTGCTGAGCTGGAAGGCCAGGCGGCGGTGGCTCCCGGTGGCCACCTCACCATTTCTCATGTCAGTCATGCTTAGGTGGCTTAAAGGAATTAGTTTTCCATTGAATTTGGGAAATTTTCCCAGAACGTCTCAATTCCTGAACATGAATAAGAGTTGCTTAGAAAAATCCTTCGATGTGCTTGGCCACCTCTGGGCAAAACTCTGAGTTAGAGGAGCAGGTCCTGGGCAGAGCAGCCTGCTTCACTGCCACTGTGCACCCTTGGCCAGGAGATCAGCCTGTGAGGAGCCCCATGGGCTAGAGGTCTTCTGGAGATATCTGCTAATTATGGCTCCTAATTCCGACCTGTTTTCTCGGCGCCAGACTCTTTGAATGTGGGGTATCAGGTATTTACAACCAGGATGGGTATTATTCAAGGAAGGAAGGATGATGCTGGTGTGTGCTGCTCCACTCTGGAACCCCAGGACACTTCACCCAGCAAGGGACAGCGGTGATTTTCTCTCTAGCAGAACTGTGACTTTGGGTCTCGCAGCATAATAGGGTCAGATCACAATCTAGCAGCTTAAATCCAGTCTCTGGAGTCACTGGGTGTGCAGTGGATTATGGCCAGGCCATAACACAATTTATTTATTGCAGATAAACCAGGCTGTTCAGTGGATATATGCTACTAATAATGAAGAATTTTGGGGCGGGCTGATGAGTAGGTAGATGCTGTTGCAACCTTTGCTGTTTGTAGCAACACAGGTTCACAGCAACTAAATGCACTAATCCCTTCAGCCCCTTCAAAGTACCTAGTCCAGTAAAATGCAGGATTGATGTTCCACACCTGCACATCCTATGTAAATCTTCAGGTACAGCTCTCTCCAGCTATGGGCCAGCACCAGGTAGAGCACAGGACACCCTCCAGCCCCCAACCTCCACACATCCCCATTTGTCTAACAGCCTTTGTCTTAACTGGAGGGACAAAGGAGCTGCACTTTTGGCCATGCCCTGCTATTTCAACCTGCTAAAAGGGAATGAAAACCCCTTAAATAACTGAGTTATTCTACAGATCTCCCTATCCTTAACACACGTGGTCTTCCTGGGTCACCTGCGGTGCTGGCTGGGGCTGCAGGAGAGTGGGGTGTGAGGTGGGCATCAAAGCCCAGCATTGACCCAACCTCTGCCCCTCCCCGTGCCCAAAATCCCCTCCCCGTGTCTCCCTCTCAGCTTTGCTTTCCTTAAAAACTTTTGAAGTTTCTTTTTGCATTGTGGTTGGTTTTCAGATGCACCATAAAAATCCGCGTGCTGGGAATACTGTGGTTAAGGCATGGGAATGCAAACATTGTGGAAATAACTTGGGGTTTGTTTTTCTTTTCCTTCCCCTTTTTTTCCCTTCTATAAACTAACTTTTCCACTTCTTCAGTATGTTGGCACTTAGAACTTGTTTTGCCTGCTAATGGAAACAAGGACTGAAGGGGTCACATAAATGATCTGTTTTGAAAAATGAGCAGAAGTCTGTTGCGAGCTCTCAGCCGGGATTCGAGCAGGTAATTTCGGGTGTAAGGACTTGCAAATCTAATCATCCAACAGTTGGAAACTCATGTGACTGTGACTCCTGACCCTCCATCCCCCAGCCACTGCCTTCCCATCCCCCTCTCCAAGAAGCCTGCCCTCACCCATCCCCAACCTCTCCTATGGCTTTTTGATGGCTCTTGTCCAAGGGCCCTCTCCAGGACATCCCATGTCACTTCCTTCTCACAGCTTTGAGAAGATCGTCACAGAATGGTTTGGATTGGAAGGGACCCAACCTGGTTGGAAGATCCAGTTCCACCTGGGATCTTCCTGCCTGGGAAGGGACGCTTCTCACTACACCAGGTTGCTCAAAGTCCCATCCATCAAAGATGACCACTAGGTCTTATTGCTGCCCAGTCTTACCCTTCAAGGTCCTTGCTGCTCTCTCCCTGCGTGGTTGATGTTGTGCATGCTTTTGTGTCCTAACAGCACATTTGAACAGTCACTGGAAGGGCTGCAGCCTCTGTAGATCTCTACACAGGTGGAGACACTGCATAGAATTATCACAGTGAGCCACAACCCATCTCACTCAATACTGAAGACTTAGGGTAGAGCGAGCAAGTTCACTGTGCTGGCTCCATGGAAGACGTTCACTATTGGCATCTGCTGTGCTCTTTGGAAAAAAAAAATATTATTAGGGTTTGGGGTTTTTTCAGTGGTTCTTACAGATCTGTCCTACATCAGATAGATCACAGACCAATTTGGTTTTGAAAGAGCAAGTTATTTCCATTGAACACTACAAAGACAAAACGCATTTTCTTAGGAGTGCATTTTCCTATCAATGGCTCCTATTATCCCATTATCAACCACTGCACAACCTTCACCCCACCACATCCTGCCTTTATCTTCACCATGCTGAAGGAAAAAAAGGCTGATATCCTCTTCCTATCACCTGGAGACCTAAGACTCAGAGAGCCCACATGTAGCCTATGAGGGACCTTGTAGGAGAGAATGCACTGCCAAGGGCCGAGCAAAGTCCCCACCCCCTCACCTTCTCCCAAATTTCTGCTCCCTAGGAAGCAGTGTTTTATGGAAAACAGTGGCTTTTACCTTTTTAGTAAAGAAAGCCTTCCCATGGTTTTCCCACAAGGACTCAAGATGTGATATCATTAAAAAGGAAAATAAAGTGATCTTCCTTTTTCATGATCTTGACCTGTACCTCCTGAATGTTTTGGTTGGTTTGAGCTACGTGGTTCTTTGGTTTTTCACTCTTCATCAATGTCTCGGAGATGTACAGCCTGTTTCTAAAGGGTTTTGGACAGTGATGTCTATCCCAAAACATAGAATATGTCTCAAAAATAGAATAACACAAGGGTGATTTGAGCTCCCAGCCTCTGGCCTATCTGCAAAGTGCCTGGTGAAGTGCTGTTGTAAGCAGATCATAATTAATAATTAGCATTGTTTATAGTGGGGCCTGCAGAACAGAATTGAAAGTGTCATCAGATTTTACATCCAAAATATTGTCTAAGTTAGTCCTTTCTAATTCCCAGGCATTGCTGTGGGAAGATACAATTGCACATGTAAATACTTTCCCATGCCTCCTCACCATGTGCATATTTCGCATGTGTAAAGCATATGGGAATGTATGTAGGGCCTCGTTGGAAATGTAGTGTGTGTGTAAATTGTTGCTTGTCTACATCTGTGTATCTAATTGCATGTGAAAATCACTACTTTAGTTGCATCAATGAAATACAACTTTTTGAAAATATAGCTTGCATGTGTTTCTCATTCATTTTAGTGAGGCACAAGATGATCCAGTTGAAAAACAGTAGCTTAGACCAGATGTTCTTCTGTTCCTCCAGCGTGAGAGAAGCAGCTCAGCCTTCAGAAAACCCAAGCTGCTCAGCTTCGGATACTTGCAGTATCATGGGAGAGAAAGACTGTCTCCTTCAGTGGTCTCCTTGTCCAAGGGACTCAGACCTAGTCCCACCCGATGTAAATGGCAGGAATTCACCTTTGCTTCCAGTAATTTAGACTCAAGCGGTGAGTCTTCTTCCCGTGCTGATGAGCAACAGCTGGAAATGTTGTGCTGTGGTCATTCTGTGGGTTTTGAGGCAACCAGGGGACACTCCTGGCCAGCAAAGACTGGACATATGGCAGAGGTTTCATGTAATATATGATGGGAAGGGTAACTCACCCAGCTTTGCCAAAATTTTTAAGCCGTGTGCCTAATTTCTAAACAATTGAGTTTTAAAGATTTTAACAACTCCTTGAATTTTTCCACAGCTCTGCTGCTGCTGTGGTCGTATTTCCAAATTCAACGCACCTCTTACTCCTCCACTTAAAACATTCACTTTTCACTTAAACCTGCAGGAAAAACAAAATCTGGATTACTTTCAACTTATTGGCCAAGCTCAAAGAGTCATCCCAGCCCTTTATGGGGTGCAGATAAAAGGGCTCACAGTCCCCACTCTGCCAGGAAAAATGTTCACTTTCTGTGAAAAACATTAAGAAATCAAATGAAGAGCTTATTAAACTTTTAGATGCAAGAATTTGCGAATTGGACAACGCTGCATGTATATGTCAGACCCTTGAGATGAGATGGTGCCTGTCATAAACTGCTGCTGGATGCCTAAATAAGACTCACTGTGCTCTCCCCTAAGCCGTAGAGTTTTGAAGCAGGAGCTCGGGCTGAAAGCACTCTTTGTGAGCATCAGCTCCAAAGATTTATGTGGAAGAACCTTTTCTTTATTTACCAGCTTGCTGAGACTGACAAAGTATTTGATAGCTCAGAGCCTCCAGCTTGAGAACCCGGCTTGGAAAAGTATTTGTCAGTGATTGTACCTGCTTTGCTATTTATTTTTCGGTGCCCCAACCTGCAAGTATCCATTGATGAAGGACCTTACGTGAAAGCATTCCACTCCATCTCTTCCAAAAGCTTCAAACAAAACCGCTTTGGGTGCTCTGTCCTAGGACATATGACCCTAACCGCCCACTTCTCAAAGAAACATGAGTTATTCTAATAGTTATTCTAAAGTATTAGTTGTTCTTCTGAAGAGAGGTGTTTTATTTGGCGGAGATGCTCGCTGGCCATTGCAGGTGTTGAAAGTGTAGTTGTACCCAAGGGAGCGATGACTATTAAAAAGCGCTCCTTCTTACCCATTGGCCCTCTAAGGTTATTTTCACAAATAATTGTGGCTACGTGGGGAAGACAAGTCATCTCTATGCTTATCAACCCGCTGGACCTTTATTGCTACCCCTAATAAATGCATGAGCAGCTTTGACTGGCACAGCCCATGAGAAGTTCACAGAGTTAGCAGTTCAGTTCTTACTGGTAAATTGATCTGCAAAGGGAGACAGACTAATTTCTCAATTTATAGATGCAAACAAGGCTGATGCAAATATGGGTGTGCGTGACCCCAGGTCTGCATCTGCCACAGTACCCTGCGAGCTGAGTGAGAAAAGCACTTTGTATTTTCTCCTTGACCAGGCAAATACAAGATATGCCCAGATAGAGGATATTAAAAAAAATAATCTCTTTTTGTAAGTCTTCTTAGATGACCACATCTTGGCTAAAGATTTGCGTGATCGTTCACATTGTCCTCAAAGTTAGATGTGTGGGTAACAAGACTGAGGGACCTTGGAATATTCTGCTTATGATACTGCACACTTTATTCTTCCTCTCACCTGGCAAGATCACATCCAGCTTACTGATCAATTCTGTTCTACATACAACTTGCACAGAGCATTTGAAATATTTGGAAACATCTGCATTTTTGTGCTTCCATGTTATATTTTCTCCATATATTTTTACTTCCATGTTATATTTTCTTCCATATATTTTTGTTTCCATATTATATTTTCTCCAGTGTGCTGGCAGCAAGGCTATGAACAGGTAAGGTATTAAAAAGTTTGAGTCAGATCACTGGGCATCTCAAACACTCGTTGGACCACCTGATATGAACCCTAAACCATCACAGATCAGTCTGCTCCATCCACATCACACTCATGCAGCTGTAAGTTCAGTCAGGCTCTTCTCAGCAGCATAACTGACTTCTCCTGGAGCTCCCATGGGCTCCTTGGACCAAGCTGCTGTCCTCCTCAGGTATTTCAGTGTCCCCATCCCACACAGCCCTGCTTTATGAGGCAACTGGAGACAAGAGTCTCATCTTTGCTCAAGGAGTTTCCTTCTGACACACTCCTCAAGACAGTCCCAAGCCCTGAACTCTGCAGCCTTGCACTTTCCATGCCAGGTTAGAGAGCAGGGTCCCAGGGAAGAGAGGGCTCACGCCATGGATCTGCCCAAAGCAGCCCTGGGTAAGAGGTTTTCTTTGATATCACTGTGTGTGTGACCTTTTTAGGCACCTCTACGTATCCTCTGACAGGATACTTGAGCAAGGATATCCTTGAGAAAAGATCTCAAAGGAGCATGCTTCCAAACTGCAGGCAATAGTATTTTAGGGTGACCCCTGTTTAGTCTCTCTCATCTCCTTTGCAAGAAGAGTGAACCCGGATCCAGCAGAGATGGATGAAAGACAAGAGTATTTCCTGTCAAGCTTTCATGTTTCTGAACCTTATGTCAGTATTTTGCCACGTATTTCTTTTCCAAGTGTTGGGTGCCAGTTCACACCACCTAAAGTCATCTTTAGGTGCCCTGGGAGGTTTTACACGTGCTGTGCGTGACTCAGCAATCCCGCGATGATGAGAAAAAAAACACCTTAAAAGTCAGCTTTCTCCAGATGCCCACCTGGTCTCCACAGGGCACCAAGCGATGGAGTGCAAACCTGAGAACGCCACATACCTCGAAACAGGGCACAAATTTATTTCAGAGCCGTTTCCTAAGACTTCAACCAAGAACCAAGCTGTCTCTGGCAGAACAGTGGTCGGAGACTCCCTCCACTCATTCAGAACATGTTATTGCTGGTGCAGGAAGCAAATACAGCCGACCAGCGATGCCTGCGTCCAAAGAAAACACTCACTTGACTGTATCTGGTGTTTGGAAATGTACGAAAATAAATTATTTATTATCATGACTTTTGGGCTGAACCTGTTTATATGGCCTCGCATCTGTCTGATCTGAAGACTGAGTCACTGACTGACAGACACCCTCTTGGCTGATCCAGTTACTTACATGATGTCCATACTGTTCCAACAGCTTAAATAAAAATAGCAAGCTTGAAACTTCTCCTCCGCTGGCATTTCTTCATAGAGACGGGGCGGTGCTTAAAGAAACATCAAATCACTCTTAAACAGGTCAGATCTGCAGGGCCAAATGGTAGAATTGATGGTGAGATTCCCTGGCTGCAGATTTCCAGCCCAGCTTTAGACCTTGCATGGATGGCTATGCCAGATGCCAAGAGAATGGGCAAGGAGGTTTGGGCAATGCATCAACCACTTTGGAGCTTCATAGAATCATATGGGGTTGGAAGGGACCTCTGGAAATCATCATGCCCCCACCAGAGCAGGTCTACCCAGAGCAGGTTGCACAGGAACTTGTCCAGGTGGGGTTTGAACGTCTCCAGAGAAGGAGACTCCACCACCTCTCTGGGCAGCCTCTGCCAGGGCTCTGCCACTCTCACGGTAAAGAAGTTCCTCCTCATGTTTACATGGAACTTCTTATACTCAAGTTTGTGCCCATTTCCTCTTGTCCTGTCTCTGGGCACCACTGAGAAAAGACCAGCCCCGTCCTCCTGACACCCTCCCTTTAACTATTTGTAAGCATTGATCAGATCCCCCCTCAGTCTTCTCAAGACTCAAAAGAGCCAAGTCCCTCAGCCTTTCCTCATAGGAGAGATGCTCCA
>BJBW01006285.1:73957-84149 GCA_004320125.1 Scolopax mira
TGGGGAGCCCAGAACTGGTCCCAATGCTCCAGATGGGGCTTCCCCAGGGCAGAGCAGAGGGACAGGATGACCTCCCTCCACCTGCTGGCCATGCTCTTCCTGATGCCCCCCAGGATGCCATTGGCCTTCTTGGCCACAAGTGCACATTGCTGGCTCATGGTCATCCTGTTGTCCATAAGAACTCCCAGGTCTTTCTCCTCAGAGCTCCTCTCCAGCAGGTCAGCCCCAGCCTGTCCTGGTGCAGGGGGTTATTTCTCCCCAGGTGCAGCACCTGACACTTGCCCTTGTTAAATTTCATTAGGTTTCTCTCAGCCCATCTCTCCAGCCTGTCCAGGTCTTGCTGGATGGTGGCACAGCCTTCTGGGGCTTCCCGCAAAATATCAGTCAACGAGAAGTAAAAATCTGCTCAAGTCCACAACTTGCAGCCACTTCTGTGTCTGGCAGCCGGGGCAAAGGCAAGAGGAGGATTTCCACAGACACTGAGTTAATTCTTTTTCCTCCTTTTCGCTTTGCAGCCCCTCCGCCCTGGTGAAGACCAAAGTGAGAGCTGCAGATGAGCCTCTTGCAAAGAGAGCAGGATGGAGGTGTGGGACTGCAGCCCAACTCTCCCATCCCTGTGTTTAGGGGCTTCTGTGACATCATACAGAATTCCAGCAATATGACTCAGAATAGCCACATCATTTTCTTCACTAACCCATCCAGCAAGGTACAAACGTCTCACCTCTCAGCGCAGAATAATGTGACTCGAAGCTGAATCTGAGTAGTTACAGACTTAAGGCTTTGTACCATCAGTGCAGTTTCCCTGACTTTCCATCAGGTTGTAACCTTTCAATCTACTTTTCCTGGATTTATTATTCATCTTACCATTACATCAGCAATGTTACTTGAAAAAACCAGACACCTGAGCAGATCCTCAGGTGTGAGTGAAGGAAAGGCGACTTGGATGCCTACATCAGAGAGAGGCAAAAAGGCCTGAGGCACCAGGTAAAACGTTGGCCTTCATCTTCATTTCCTTGATTAGGCAGGAATTGAAAGTGGCTGAGAGCAGATACCACATCCTGTGAATAAGCAAAAAGTCCTGGCTCAGCTGGCACACAGCATTCCCAAGGGGATTGGGTCCTCAGATGGCTTTTCTGGGAGGTTCTGTAGCCATAAATGCCACAAAATCCTACTAATGCTGCCCCTGTGGTGCAGAGGTGCAGTGTTCGAAGAGGCCATCTCATAGCCTCCTCCTGCAGACTTTAGCACAGCTACTAATGACACCGTGATAAGAAAAGGATAGTCCCAGGGCCTCCAGTGAACCTTCTGCCTCTCTCAACACTGTGAAGGCTACGATTCCTCACCCAGCAAGTCCTTTTGATAACTACTTCACAGAATCTGGAGACCACAAGGAATTAACCATACATTTTGATGCTGCAATACACACCTGAGTACCTGTCTGCCAGCAGCAAAAGACCTAATCATAGCCATGCCTTACTATTATTAGTTTGAATTATTCAGTATTTTCATTCAAAACACTCTGATCAGCATTAGGAGCCCAAACATCTCAGCTGGTCTACAGCAAACACCATGATTTGCCTTTTGTCTCAGAAGAACTCTTAATTTGGTGAGTAGGGCCACCCGTGGGCGAGATCCACGTGTGATCAGACAGTTTTTTCCCACCTGAAGGTGTTACTCATTTCTATGTAACCGAAACAAGTGTCTAATCACGGCTCCTTCCTTCATTTCACAGATTATTTTTAAAGAAGAGGAAGCAATTCAGTAGAGCCTGTCCTTCTGTGACCAAGAACACGCAGAGATGAAGAGGATCTCCTGCTTAACACACGTACCTTGGGGCAACAGCCAATACCTAAGTGAAGTATAATGTTCTCCACTCGCTCTGCACTTGCAAGCGTGGAAGACCACGAGTAGGATGTGTGTTTGTGGTGGGGTAGGAATGAGAGCTATGCTCCGTGTGGATGGAATATGCCGGGTGTTGAAAGCTGTGGGACAGAAGAATGAATGCAGTTGTACTGGGAGAAGGAGGAATGCTCGCACTATTTTGTGTCCTCACATGTGGATTAGCTTGGACAGGGATGTAAGGTGGGAAAGACATATCCTGAACACCTGTTTCTACATCTGCATTATTTTATATTTTTTTTTAACTCATTTTTGGAGACAGCATGCCTTGCTTCACGCTCTCTGTCCTTATCCTGCACTCAGGTCCTTTTCATTTCATGCAAAAATAGGTTCTTCTCTCAGCAGGGTTGCGTTTCTACGCGGGGAGAGGCTGGGAGGAGACTGGTGCCCACGTGCATGGGCTTTGCTGATGCTCTCCTTCCCCAGCCCGAGCTGCCACTGCAGTCGGGGGAATTTGGTCACGTCAAGGCATTCAGGATGGATTCTCTGGGGAAGGCAATTAAGGCAGCCACGTCTTCAAAGTCCCACGTCTTCAAAATCCCACGCCAAATGTGCACACAATGAGTCGGCAAACAGTGCTATTCTCACTTTCATCAGCAAAAGGGAATTTAATTGATTTATCAAGAAGCTAAGGTTAAAAATCTCTCCAGAGGCAATGGAAATATATGCACTTTCACTGACCTCTGAAAATATATGATTTATGGGAATACCCACTTATTTACCTAAATTCCCACAAACTGCCCGGAAAAAATTAGCCCTTGATCTGTGATGTCAAGGGACTCCACAGAGGTAAAGTCACTGAAGGAGAAAGAAGCAAAACCAGAATCAAAAGTATTATTTAAAAATAGAAATACAGAAACAGGGACAGAAAATAATTTTTTCTGACCTCCATTCCTAGGGAACCTCCACACACACCCTTCCCCAGAGCTGCTGGGCTTGAAGTAGTCACACTCCACTTCAGAAATTAAGGTTTTACAGGATGGCTACCACCTCTCAATGCTCTGCCAGGTGTCTGGTCGCCAGAACTTTTCTGATGGAACACAGATACATTTAGACTGTAGGCTCAAAGATAACCCCCCATGTGAAAAGTTCTATGTGCTCTTATGGTATTTCTACAAAGACGACAGGACCTTGACTCTCAAGCTCATGTCCCATGAAACAATTTAATGCAGTAGACTGGACAGGATGTAGTGCCCCCGTCTTGGAAAGATGAAGAGTTTTGTTCATTCTGTTAGATTTGAACCTGAGATCCAGACGGTGCAAATGAGATGCACAGGCCTGTGCATCAGCCCCCACAGCAAATGCTAGCTCTTAAATTTTCTTTGAAAAAAAGGCTTGATGAAATTTAACCTTCCTCCTTGCGGTCCCAGCACAGCCAGCTCCCCTGAATTCAGTCAAGGAATATGAAGAAAACGAGCTATTATTTCAGATGCCAGATCCAAAACGCATGCTGCTCTATGTGTGAAGAAAGTGATGTGAAAATAAGATGGACCACCATCAGTTTTGATGTGCGGTGCCTAAACTGACTAAGGATCTTTTATGGATCGGGGAACTGAGGAAATGAAAAGTTAAACCCCAGAAATCATCAAAAGTAGATCAGAAAAAATCTGTAAATTCATTTGTCCAGGGAGTGAAAAGTTCATTAGGCCATGCTCTGTGGTGGTTCTCAACCAGGACTGGATGTTCTGTCATGCCTCAGAGCCCAAACCTGAAGTTGCTCTTTGATATCCTCACAGTGTTTTAGGTAAAGAAGCCATAGAGTCCACCAGAATCAGAGCACGAGAGCCTGGAAACAGATTTGGATCTGGACTCTGTGGGTTTGGCTCATTTCTAGGTGCAAGTGAAAATGCGTTTGGTGGTCTGATTCAAGTCTCCAGCAAACAGGTGAGTTGGCTTTGTTCAAAACCACTGTATAACTCTGCATGATTGGCACCTTTCACTTAAAAGAAGCCTGAGCTGTGTTAGCCAGCAATGAATTAAACTGGCAAAGGCTTGGGGAGGTTTGTAAAGCAGTTGGCTCTGTTTGAGCCTTAGATTCTCTCATTTTCATGAACCCAAACCCACACTGGAATAGAAAGCAAAAGAATAAACTACGTACCCAGCATCTGATGGCAAGAAGAATGCCATTCTTAAAACAAAACAAAAAAAATTCCCTCTTAATGTGATAATCTTACAATAACTAATTATTTCAGTGAACGAATGACACCAAGACAAGAAGTATCCTGGAGTCGGAGGCATGAACTTTTAGTTGGTAGGTCAGCAGTAACGTATCTTGTTTGAACAAGCCTGACAAAGATCTGCTGAGCAATATCCATTGGGGCCAACAGCGCTTGGCTGTCTGCGTTGTGGTGGAGAGATAGATTTGGATAACAGTGTCACTCACTCCTTCGCTGACACCAGCCAAGCATAATGAAGCATGGCCAAAGCCTTCTTCAGCATGATGGGAAGAGTGAAACGCTGAAAAGACCTAAAAATGGTTGATATGGATGAATTAGAATGAAAGGGTTGCAGTAACAATGATCTGAGACGGCGTGTCCAGCATCGAAGCCAACGCAACCCTGTTCCAACCCCCTCCTTCCTCTCTTAATAGCCTTTATCCTGCAAAAAATTACGCAAGTGTGTCCAGCCCACAGCAGTGTCAAGGGATGTCTACGCCGCAGGCCACGGCATCGTGCCCAGGTATCTGGATCCGCTGTCGAGGAGCCAATCAGAATACCTCTGGCCACGGAACCGCAGCTTCAGAGTTGGCTCGGCGTAACTATTTTGTACTGTTATTTTTTAATGTTGATAATGTTGATAATACCAGAGTCGGGGGTATTATCCGGGGGACCTGCTGATTTAAACCCAGGACACTTCTGCCCCCGAAACTCCCCCTGTGTGATGGGACACAGCAAGTGGATATGGAGAGACGAGCGGGCCGAGCACAAAGAAATCAACTGAAGATTTGCACTAGCTTAGCTCTCACAGGAAATCCTTGCGGCTGTTAAATCCAAGTATTAGCTGAAAATAAAGACAAAAGGGAGAACAGAAAATTACATCATTTTTTTTTCTATTTTGAAGGCGCGTTTTGCCTGGCTCTTGTCCTAAAAACAGAGAATAAAAGTTTCACTGGATGCATACAGTAAATTCAAGTCTTTGTGAGAAACTAAGCTACGAAGAGGTGTTTTCTTGTGCATAAAACTCCAGCCTGGATTTTTTAGGAGCAATTGCTGTTTCAGCCATCACACAAAACAAACCTGGCCTACAGTGTATGACTTTTTGGCGGTAAAAGAGAGATCTACCATATCACTCAGAACACCCTAATCCATTTTCAGAGGAAGGTCAGATCATCAGGTCAGCACCGAATTTCTGGAACTAGACTCTCTTCTGGACTGTATCTTTCCTGCAAACCCACTCATGACAAAGTTGTGCGAGGCAACAAACCACGTTGGCTTTGGCCAACGTTTGTGAGCAGCGCCGGCTCAAGGGAAGGGCAGCCCAACCCTCGTAAGCTCCATGTTGAAATGGGAAGATGGGAAGCACAGATTCAACCCAAGGCACCTGGTTTATACAGTAGGTATCTTTTAAACGACTTAAGAATATCATTTCCTCAACCGTAAGAAAGAACTAAAGAAAAAAGACATCATAGGTATTTTTTTTCGCCAGCAAATTGAGAAAATGTAAGACCATAAGCATCATGGTCCAGGACAAGGAGGATGTGATGGCTGAGGATGACTTCCAAGTGTAACTGAAAAAGATAAATAAAGGGATCCTGTGTGGCACAGCTCAGTGATGATAACAAATTAGTGCAGATTAACGTGCTTCTCAGTTCCTAGGTGTTGGTATGGCACTAAGAAATCAATCTTAACATCTTATGCCTGTGGAATGTGCTCAGAAGCTGAAGGAAGCCACAAAAACCAGACTGATCCTTCTCTATTTGTAACACTAGCTGATGGCTGCTTCCAGTCCTTCTCCTTCTCCAATGCATCTTAGAAAATAGCTTTTAAATTCATCAGATCTTGGACATACAGCATGGGTAACATTCCAGCAAGTAGCCGTTTATTTTATAAGGGGATTTAAATATTGTAAAACTGAATAAAATGCAGGTGTTTGCATTACAGACAAGTGAACCTTGTGCAAGCTCTACAAAGACGTGTCTCCCAGATTAAAAAGGTTTTGCCCAGTTTGTGCTGCCTCAGTGGAGGAGGTGGATTTTTGGATCAGCTTCTGCAGCATCTTTCTTTGCCTGATGAGGTCCCTGACTCAAACCTCTGCTCTGTTTGCACACCAGGGAAACACATGCAGCGAGTCAGATGGTGGTCACATTTGCATCTGCAAAATTTTGTTAACTTTGAAAATTTGGCTAGATGAGTTCAACCACTAGACTGCTCAAATGCAAATAATTGCTATCTAGTGTCTGGAGCTGCCATGCTTTCTGAGAAGGATGGACACAAACCCTACATTGTGCTACTATTCAGATGACCCAGCCCAGGCATCCCAAGAGGTGCTGGGATTAACCAGAGGAGGAGCACAAGCACATGTGAAAAACAGATCCCCTGGTTTTTGCATTGCATTTTGGTAGCAAGGAAAGAATTAGACCTCAGGAAGAAATTCTTTGTAGAGAGAGTGGTGAGAGCCTGTCCCAGGTTGCCCAGAGAAGCNNGGCTTGGAGCAACCTGGTGTGGTGGGAGGTGTCCCTGCCCAGGGCAGGGGCCTGGAACGGGATGGTCTTTTAGGTCCCTTCCAACCCAAACCATTCTATGATTCTATGATAATTACCTCTTGGAAAGCTTCCCCAGTGATCAAACCCAAACCTTCTGGCCCGTATAGGAAGAGCCTCCTCAAGAAGAGAAGTTATACGGAAAACCTTACAACAAGGTTTAAAGACAATGAAACTCCACCTGTGTCAGTCCATTGAGTCCTGATTTACACCAGCAACAGTGAACAGATTGCCAAGGTAATACTAGTTAATTATTAAATATATAATCAGTGTAACCATGCCCTCTAGAGGACTAAGTTTACCTTCAGAGAGTCAAAGCCAGCCCTTGGGCTTGAACTCTCTTAAAATTCAGGCGAAAGGCGTTTTGGATGTTTGCATTTCATTCCACATCTGAATCTAGACTCAAATTGCAAGTTCCTCACCAGCACCATACCCTACAGCATCGATAGGTGAGTTTTTAACTTCTGTAAACACCTGGTGTCTCTGCCAAACAATTAATCCAGCTAACCCCCACCCAGAGACTGTAGGACTAATCCGAGGTCTTACTCTCTACTAAGGAGAAGGTCACTTCCATAGACATTTGACCGCTTTGCAAGGTCTGACCCAAATCAACGTGCTGAATATTAAATAAATAGCGTTCGTTTTCTTACCTCCTGCTTTCCACATCTTCCGTCCTTTTTCGTTCTGCATTCACTGGCAATTTCCCCAACTTTCCTTGGTCAGTGTGGTTTACATTCCCAGTTGGCTTGAGCTGCAAGAATGAGAGTGAAGTCAATCTGGGTGCAGTTTGTCTGCCGAGGCTGCCATCGCCCCAGTTGGAGGGGATGCTGGTGGCAGGGTCAGCCAGCTGTGCTCGTGGGGACTTGGTGCAGGCTGCCACACGGTCTGAAATGTCCACATTTTGAGATGAGGAACCCACTGCTGTCTCTGTGTGAGCCACACACCACCAGCTGTGAGGGGAGCTGCTCTGAAACACAAAATCTGGAAAGGAGCAGGGAAAGGGTCAAAGGTATGAGCTAATGGGAAGCAACAAAAAGGAAATTCTCCCTCATTGTCAGTTCAGTGGGTTTCTACTGGGCAGGCTGGTTTACCCAGACCTGCAGATATTCCCTTGAAAGTCCTGCAGACCAGCCTGGGGTCCTCCTTTCAGGCTGCTGAGGAACAAGCACACAACAGGGAGGAAACCCACTTGCCTTCTACCAGAGAATATTTTGCCATCTTTTTCATGGCACCTTAGCTCGCGTCTTGTTAGCCTGCTCCGCAAGGCTTTAAGGGCCAAATGTAATTAAAACACAGTTCTATTTTAGTAGCTCTGTTGAGTAAACACAGAATAGCTTGGGCGTGGGATTTCCAGAGCCTCTACCATTAGCTTTGCTTTTCCTGTTGAGGCACTGGGATGTTAGACACCGAGTTCACTACAGCTGTCAGATGTCAGTTTGCAAATCCACTCCGTGGATGTTTTCTTTTTTCTTTTTTTTAAAATCCCACTTTACTGCATTCATTTTTTATTTTTTTTTTGGACTTTTTTCCCAATACAAGAATATGTGTTTTTTTTCCTTGGTTACTTCCACTCTGCTGACCTGGTTTCTTGCCTTCCGTTGGAAACATTTAGGTGTCTCAGCAATGGAGAGGATGAATCAGGGAATATACAGCGGGTCTGGGAAAACCCCGGCACAGAGAAGGTTGCAGGAACCATTGGAAACAACTCGGTAAGGAAGGGTACTGCCATTTTCCTTTTCTCTCCCAATTTTCATCAGCAGCCCGTATTGCTGCTCTGAGCAGATGCTGCCCTTGCTCTTGTTTCGGGAAGACCTTTGTGCCCAGTTTAGAGGACAAAGCTCAAAACATTTTAGTGGGAACTGAAAAAGACGTACCATACTGCAGTTTTTCCAGCAGTGGGAAAATTTCTGGGAAGTACTGGGAAGTGAAGGATGGTTTGTTGGGAAGGCACAGCTTTAGCCCTCACAGAGGGCTAAGCATGGAGCACACACTTGGGTTTCAGTTCATTCTCAGGAACATCAACTGCTTGAGATCATCTCTACGGTTCAGCGCTTGGTCACAGCCTACTGGAGATACGGCTGGTTTTGATTCATCATCAACAAACACACCTAAGAAACAGGCAGAGATTTGAAGACAGTTCATTAACAGAAAAAAAACAGGCCACTTTTGTCAAGTGAATTATATGACACAAAGGGCACTGAAAATTGGACACACAACCACTGAATAAATGCCGAACAATGGAACGTGATGATCTAATGACTGAATTTTTAAATTAAAATTGAGATGGGATCTTTAGACACTCTCCCTACCCAAAGGTCGGGAGCAATATTCTAATCTACCTGTTATTCTTCTTGTTAAAGTGTCTTCCAGAGAAAAGAGTGAATGAACTGTAATTTAAGCGAAAAACGTTCCCCCAGCATTGAACGTCCTGTGTTTTGGCCCTGGGGCAGGGATGCACATAATTTTAAGTATTTTGAGTCATCCTGCTGATTTCAGCCAGATTAGTCATATGCTCAGTCTAAGCACACAGCTAAGTACCGTGTGCGATCTGGCTTTTTATATCAAAAAACGAATAGATATTCATGCTCAGATTTGCTCCCGCCATTAGACCAAGGATGCCCTGTCCCCCGCACCTTTGAAAAGTGCTTTATAAAAACACGTGGAGAGACTTCCTGCAAACAAATACTTTTTTTTTGCCCAGAATCAGTTGAATCTGAATCTAATGAATGGGTGTGTTGAAATGAAGACTGAAAAACAAGAGCGAGTTGCGTAAACTGATAGTACTATTCTTCGGGTTGAGTAACACGCTGGACCTTTTGCTGAAAGTGGTAAATATTTTTCTAATTCTGAAATGCTTGATACAGCTACAGTGACTGACATTCTGGTTTACAGCACGACTAAATCACATCATAAATGAAATTTAAAGGTAGTTAACAAAATGATTTTTATGTCAAATGGGTGAAATGTGGGTTTACCATTTGAAAATGTCATTCTTTGGTTTTCTAGTGTCCCTTAAAGGCTAATCTAAAAGAAAATTAAATTAATCTCATGCTCACCACCTTTAAATTGCAGAAGTAAAAACCTTTCAGGACTTGCCAATTACTAAGGAAACTTCATAGCTGGATTATTCCCAAATTGCACACCCTTTATTTTAACCACTAAAGGCAAACACATGGTTTTGATGGGTCGTAAAAGAACAGGTTGCTTTTTCAGTACTGAAAGAAGCTGTAATTACTTCCCTTGTTCGGTGACTTCCTGATTTACTTAGGTTGTTATGGGTGATACTATTCTGCTAAGGTAATTGGAGCTGATGACCTGAGGGAATGACCAGCAGCTTTTCAGTCTAGGTGACTTGCACCTAATGAGTAGAGTCCTGCTTCCCTGGAAAAGAGGACACTATAACTGCCTTAAGTGCCTGGTATGTGGACTTTAAAGGCTTGTGTTTCACAGTCCGAGCAGATTATGTCTCTGCATGACAGTCAGAGACCAAACTCAATCAGTTCCAGATACAGATAAAATAAAGATATTTTCCTCAGACAGAAATAAGAACCAAAGAATGGTTTGGGTTGGAAGGGACCTTAAAGCCTCCCCAGT
>BJBW01006285.1:90095-105015 GCA_004320125.1 Scolopax mira
GCAGGGGGTGGCACTGGATGGTCTTTAAGGTCCCTTCCAACCCAAACCATTCTGTGATTCTGTGACATGCAGTGTGCTGCATGCTGCTGAAATGCAAATGGAATTTGTATTTAGTCATTTTTCCTTAATGTTTTTATTTGCCCAAGACCTCTAATTAAGTACCTGAAATGTTTAGAAAAGTCCTCTTTAATGCATCTAGGAGAAATTTGGTTTTAAGTTGAAAGCATCAATTCTAAGAGCTGTTGGTCCTCTGAAAACTCTACCCTTTGAGGAGTGTGTTAGTCTTCAGTTACACCTACCAGACTTGCAGCTTATCCCATGGCTATCTTGAGAAGGAAGAGCCAGAACCACCAAACATCCAAGCCTTCCTCAACCCCCTTTCTTTCATTGCCCCTTACATTTTCCTTGGGAGGTACAATCAGGAGACATGTAAAATGGCAGCATATTTAATTTAGGTTTCACAGAGTACCTGAGTCAGCCAAAAGGCACATGACAGGTCCTCTAATGCTTCAGTGAGGGCCTTCATCACCAAGCCATCCCTCCTGAACACCTACCTGCAGCACACCCAGCAACCATCTACTGAGGGTTTCTCTCTCCCTCCTGCTCCTATTGCAAGGGCGGATGAGCTTCTTCCCAACAAAATGCTTCTGCAAGTGCCACAGTGACCACATGGGCGTCTGCTGGAGAAAATACTCTATTAATAAAGACAAGTGAGCATTTCAAGATTTCATAGCCTTAAAAATTTTGAAAGAAATGTCCTTCCAGGAACTTGTTGAAAGCAGCACAAAGATGGAAAGCAGGACAAAGATGTACACGGGGACACGGAGCCACAGCCACTCTCAAACCACAGCATCACAGAGATAAAAAACAGCTTCTCTAAATCAAATAGTCTGTTCTACACTGCTACCAAACAGTTTCCCTGCGGGAATTACACTGAAGCGGGATTATTACTGCAGGTCACTGTGGGATATCCCAAAGATTTATTTTTGTAATGGGATTTAGCTACACTGGACATAGCTCTCAGCTGCTGGAGCTGAGGACTTGCCAGATCGTGCAGTATTTTTGTTTTGATTCTATGTGCGAGGCACCCTGCAATCAGGGGGATGGTGAGGGGACAGCACTGCAAGCCAGAGCCTCAAACTGCCCCGTATCCCTGCGTGGGTGGGCAGGGGGGACCATCCTACAGCAACGCATCCTACAGACCCAACGGTGTCTGCAAAGGCTGGTCACTTGGGTGCTTGAAGGGAAAGGGCCTCTCAATTCCATGCCAAGGGGATGGAGCAGCCTCTACGTAACCAACCCTGTCCAGGTCCAACCATGAAGAACCCTGTCCTCTCCTGAGTGGCCACCCTTGCCTGCGCCTCCCAGGCCAAGCAGGTGTAGGAGATGTTCTCTCTGAGCCATATCTGCAAGTCCTTCAACGTTAAGATCAACCGAGAAGCTGAAGATAAGAGGTCAGAGCTCTGAGGGCACTGTCTGGTCAAGGATTGTATCAGGAGGGTCTCTGGCTTCCTGCTCTGCAGGAGAAATGCCGTGGCCCACCATGTGAAGAGAGTATCTATCCCTAACATTTTCTACAAAAATCTAAATAAATTCATACTACTCCAATCCCAAAGCTGATTTGTGTACAGAGACATTTGAAAAGCTACTTGTGGTTTGACAGTGTTTGAGAAGAAAACAAAACAAAAGCTTGGAAACGACTTGCATTGTTTATTTATTAAGTCTGAATTGGGAACTAATTTTATTTCCCCTGCTTTTTGTATTCCCTTCTGCAGCTTTGGCATGGTTGAGGGATTTGTGTGACTATCTCCAAAAGATCACAATCGTATAAAATTTAGGAGCGAGTCTGTTCTTGTTTATTTACCAGTTCAATTCACCATCCCTAATTTCTTAGCACTTGCTGAGATATGACTATATCCAACTTTATAAATCTGGACGTTTCAGAAGTATGTCTGAATGAGAACCCTGACTCAGACTTAATTCCAGGCAGTTTTGCTGACATATGGATTTGGAGAGACACGATCGGGTTTCAAACATTTTTAGTCCTTTTTCTAAGATCAACACACACACCAGACGTTTTGTGATTCACTCATCACTAATAAACAATCATTTTACTATTGCAAAACCTCATTCGACTGCTATTTCCAACCGGTATCAGAAATGCTGCTTTAATAAACTCAATTCATGTGTTTCGTCTGAATTCACAGGAGTTACCCCAGGGGTGATTTTGGATCAATGTATTTAATTTGTTTTGTGGGATGGAGGAACATTCCTTCCTCATGCATGCGGTTTATTTGTGTCTATGCATTTTGCAAAGGAGAACATAAGTCATTTAAGGAGCCAGCTTAGGAAATGTAAGGAACCACATTAAGAAATTAGAGAGATGGATTATTTGGAGGGGCTCCTTTAAGCTCCAACAGAAGCTATTTTGTTGAAAATTTTATGAAGAACTAGCCCATGCAGTATCTCGATGTATTCCCAGAAATTCCAGAAATGTTTAATCAGATATTTAGAATTTCCAGTATTAACCAGAAGTGCTGCCAGCGGAAAGTTGGACTTGTAGCACAAGACTTTTGTCTTAGCAAGGCAGGTTTGCTTGTTGTTAAAAGGTGTTACTTCCTTGAAATTTTATTATGGAAGGGACAGAGAAGTAATGGCTGATGGCAGTTGTGGATTTTATAGGTAGCCAGTATTTACAAGCAAATCCCAAGACGTACAGTTTGGTTTTAGTTAACATCAGAAAAGTGCAGAGATAAGGGTCTCAAAGAAACTCAAGGGATGCTTGTCATTCCCACTGTGCCTGAACATTACAGATACATGCCTCTCCAAATGTCATTAGAAAACACCAGTTTAAAACTCACCATTTTACACGGTGAAGCAATTGGGTCCAGTCTGAATGCTTTCAACTGCCTTTTTTTTTTTTTTCATTTGGGAGTGAAGCAAGGTCAGCTCTTCCCAAGAACTGCTTTAACCATTCCCAGGATTAGGTGTTTAGAGAAGAAACGGCTTTTGCAGTTTGCAGGATGCATCTGGCCTGGAGAGGAGAAGGGGAAAGAGCCCAAGTGAAACCCTCACTCCACTGACATTAATCAATAACCTCCTGTGCCTTCAACAGGACCAAGGTTTTGTGCAAATATCTACGTATTTCCTTTCATGAAGCTGACACAGATTCAAGGCTGAAGTTTCCTTACTCAGCCAGGCAGGTTCACTCCTTCCCGCTCACTCAGTTCTTTGAGTCAACATATATTCTTTGCAAACTGAGGGAAAAATCTTTCTGGATACTTCTAAGAATCCCATCATCTTTTTTTTTAAGTGGGCCTGAATTGTTCTGGCAATGCAGCTTTCCATATGCATGTTCAGAAAAGGCTCAGAGCAATAAATCAGGCACAAATATATAGGATAGATAGGCATTTACTACCTATAAATACAAGCAACGTATCTGATCTCTCTCTTTCCTATCTGTATTGTAATCAGGTGTATTAGAGCTTTGCTACCCAGATTTACTGAGATATAAAATAGATCATGACTGAGGGATGGGACACAAAGCCAAAAGGATGTTGGCAAACAAAAAGGGCACAAACAGACAAGCAGAGCCCTTTGGAAATGCAATCACCATCACCACACACATTTTTTATACTGTGCTTTTCATCTGCTGATCCCTGAGTGCATAAGATCCTCTCAGGGTATAATCAACACAGTTTCATGGAATTCATACGGACTCAGCTCAGAGACCTGACCTATGTCATTTTTCTCTTCTTTGGTTCTGTCTTACCTCCAGAGACAGAAGTATCTGACACTGTCCCCAGAGCTGAAAACATTTCTCCAGCTGAACATCTGCCCAAAGCCCTGGCATGGCCATGTCCATCGTGGCAGAGGGCAGCTGAGGTTCCTCTCCAGAGCCCTCCCAGCTGCAATGTCAGCCCCATCAGTGGTCCTAGCAGGTACCTGAGACAACCAGCCCTTCCTGACCTGCAAAGTGACTGCAGCTATGGCTCAGAAAGAGCAAAAGTAGGCAGAGATGAATGATTTTTAAATATCCCCAAACACCCCCAGGCTACCTGTGTTTAGCAGGAATGCTTTCAGGTAGCAAAAGTTTGGGAGAGAGCATCCCAGGGAGGGGAGGTGTAAAGGCCATCAGTACCTGTCTCATGGTCCAAGCCCAGTGCGTGATGGGCTTGGAGCATCACCCCAGGACTTCTGCAGAAAACAGCGAGCTCCCTGCACAGCACTGCTCGCTTCCTTCAGTAAGACAGCATGAACACACAGAGCCTAAATTAAAGTATCCAGTCACTGGGAGACACCTGCAATTGCAAAACAGTCATTTAACAACAGTTCATTGTCTCCTGCCTGAGGCTTTCATGCTGTCAATGAGAGATGAGGCAGAAGATACCTCTTGAAGACCAGCCTGAAACTCTACATTCCCACCCACCCCATGCTACTTTTTCCTTCCCCAATTTGGGCTGCATGTCCTGGAGCCCTTGGAAATTAAGAGATCCTACCACAATTAGTTCAAATAGATTACCCACATAGTTTCTGAGTTTTTCTACTCGGGTAGTAGAGGGTAATAAGGAAGTTCAGAGGCACCCTGTTATCTTTTCATTAATGAAAAATATCTTTTTTTTCTTTTTTTTTTTTTTTCTCTAATGTATTATAGGCTATGAATGTCTCAGCTGAGATTTCTTTAAGTACAAACCTAACTTCTGTTAGCAAAGTTTATCTGGTGTGAACCATCTGCCAAGCAAAGTTCGCATCATTGAACTAAGAGAGATCAGCAGCCTCAGAACCAGAATAGCGAGACAGATTATTCAAATAAAAAGCATTACAAAGTGTTGCTGTGTTTCACTAACTAAAGTTTCCATTGCTGATGGTTGAGAATCTTGTTAAGGGTTCGACAGGAGCAGTTGGTTTATAATACCTGCAACTTATTCTTTGATACAGTGGTGTGGTTTAGCCTCCTGATATCCCGTCATTAGCAATTCCTTTGTCCTATTTTCACCACATCTATTGCTGTGCATGGTCTATCGATTCAGAAAGGCACCTGTAACTTGGTGCTTGTTTCCAAAGACTGCACAGGAAGGAACAGAGCTATTTTGCTGATTTGTTTCTCAGCTAAACCCTTAGGTGTCCTGGGTCTCACATTATGGACATGACAAGCTGGGGGATAAAAGGCGGGAGGGACGGGGATGGGATGCCTGCTTGTTCTCTGGATGGGCAATATTCTCTTCTGTCTTTGTTATGAAAAAAGGAATGTTTGGACAACATATAATAAAGCATAACTGAAAGGGATCTGGCCTCCTGAAAGCCAACGTGGCTGCTCATCTGGGCAAGAGCCCTGGGAGAGGCTCACAGTTTGCTCCAAATCTGCTCCTACGTGCCATCCACTTTTGGCCACCCCCAGCCACCAGACTGAAGCAAAGAGCTCTGAAGCGTGGGGCCACGGGGACAAATGTGCCTCAAAAGATAACACATGGCACTGAGGCAGAGAAGTTTCTCACTTCCTGGAGATGAAGGATCTGGTTTTGGGGAGGGACACGGACATATATATATGTAGAAGTTAAGACTTTTGTAAAAAATAATTTAGGTGAAAGTAGGAAAAAATATTCTCGCAGTAACCTGTTCATAGGCAGTGGGTAATTTAGCATTAAATCACATACTCTCCCTGGCACCGGTGCAGAGGAAGGTATTTCCTGAACAGCTCGTTTCAAGTTTCATTCATAGGTACTGTCTAAAATTAGATCCACCACTTTCATTCAGGTCCAAAACCTTTGCCTAGTGTAACATTTTTTAGAAACAGAAACTCAGTCAAATGTGCTCCATCATCTGCACTATTCCCCCGAGCTGGCTGAAGGCTGCAAGTCCCACCAAGTGAAGCGTGAGAGCCAGGCTGGCAGTGGAGGCTCATAAACCTGCAGCTGAATGCAAAGTACCTGCTTTTATCGGTGAACACTAACTCCAAAAAAAACCAAAAAAAAAAAAAAGAAGAAGAAACAAACGCTCCCTTTGACTCTGGGCAAAGCGCATCCTGTGCCACGGAGATAAACAAATGTTTGGTGGCCAAAATCTCACCTGTGAGCCAGGTGGAGCCCTGAAACGTGGCCAGAGGATGCTCTTGCCTTGACAACATGGAGGGGTGACTACACCTCCCCAGATGTCTCACTACAGATGGTCTGCTGTGCCGGCTGTGAGGGAAGGGCCTCACCAACAAACTGCGCAGCGGCTTGGATTTATTTTGATCCCAGCTCATTAACTTAATTCACAGCCTTCGAGCTCACAGCTGATTTTGGTTTCAGAGTCTGTCACACGGGTGTGAGCAACCATGTCCTCCAGACATGTTTCTCTTCCTGATACAGGCAACCCCGATGGCTGTGGGTAGCTCTGTGTGTGTGAACTGAAGACCTCAGCCCACCTCTGGATCTAGGTTTCCCCATCCCAGGCCTTGTCTGCCCTGCACCATGGAAGGGGAGAGCTAAAACACAGGTCCTTCAAAGCTATTTTGGATCTCCTAGAGAGTTAAGTCCCAAAGTTCCTTTGCTGCCAGGGTTCTAATGGCTCCTGCCACCAGCACCCCAGCATGAGCGTGGGACAGTGAAACCCAGCCACCGAAGGTGGGTGATGGAGCATGCCTGTCACCCAGAATCGTGGTAACACCACCAGGAATGCAAAAAAATAACACCAGGGCACTTCAACCCTCTGCCCTGGACAGCCATGTCCTGACCTGAGCCCCAGTGTGAGAAACACACTCCAGGGCCTGGACACCACTGAAGGCCCTGGCGGCCACACGAGGCACAAACTGCTGGCAAGCAAACAGCAAACAGACTTTTTTTTGGCAAAATCCATGAGAGAGAGCACGCTGCCTAATTTTAGCACTTGTTAATTGTTTTAAAATCCATCTGGCAGCGGCTGCTAAATAATTTAGCGTTTTGACCCATATGCCTGAAGCAGTAACACAATCCCGTGGAGAGGCATGGAGATGGAAAGCAGGGGGAGGACACCACAGCACCAAGTGGAAGGTCCTCATGGACGCCCAAGGCTCTCCCAACACTTCCCACCATAGGGTAAGGTGGTTTGTCAAGCCTGCTGGTGAGGCTCTTCCATCAGACATGAAGACAGAGGTGCCTCCAGAACCAGTAGGGTTCATCCTACCTACTGTGAACACCTCCCCGGATGGGCCACTTTCCCATGGCCAGGCTTTGCTTTACAGATAAGAGAAAGCCAAAATTATTAGTGCAGATCAGAAGTTTAATTTTAGCTGGTCAAAGTCATCTGAGGTTTTTAACCCAACTATTAGGTCAAACCCTCGATATCAGCCCCAAAGCACACCCGAGTGGGACGTTCCTGGGGAAATCCCAGAGCCAGAAGAGCGGGAGCACACAAGGATAAGACGTAAGGCACTATTCCTGTTTATACACTCGAGACCTTCCAAACCACGGACTTGGGAAAGGTGCTCGCCTCGGGAGCCTCGCCGTGCGTCACACCAGGGCTCCTGCCCTGGCTTTGTGTGGGGATTCACGCACCAATTGGACACAGTCGAGCTGTCTGCTTTTTGGGGAATGTGTTTCTCTCAAAGCATTAAACTTCAGCTCTGAAAAGCGTTCGCCTCCCTCCTCCCTTCCTCCTGGAGGCTCATGAATCACAGAGCCGCCAGACGAATGAGTCACCCGGCCAGTTTTTGGTCAAGCATGCCAGTCTGGGAGGCTCTTCTGTGATCAAATGTGAGTGGGGCTGGCTTTGTCGGTGACTGGCCATGTGTTGAGTTATCTAAACCCCTCCTAGGGGTCATCCCCGCTCTCTTTATGAGTCGTCTCTGTCAGGTTGTAGTTGCTCTTTTGTCAGGAAAACTTGTGAACGTATTAAGGGAGGGCAAGAGGGTGGGGGGTTTCTTAGGAAGGAGAGCTTCAGAAGCCTTCCCAGGACGGCGGTGGCAGCCGGGGGAATTGTTCTCCCGAGTCTCAGTTCATTGAGCTTGAACTTCCAAGTCAAACCGGCCCATCCCTCGTGT
Organism: Scolopax mira; assembly: GCA_004320125.1. NCBI lineage: Eukaryota > Metazoa > Chordata > Aves > Charadriiformes > Scolopacidae > Scolopax > Scolopax mira. The sequence continues at coordinate 98,095 of BJBW01006285.1, forward strand.
CTGTGAACCGACTGGGCTCACGGAGCCGGGGAGGATCCCACCCAGCCCTATCAAAGGCTCCCCCCGGCCCCCAGCGAGTCGCCCGACATGGGGAGGCATCTCTGGGGCTGGTACAGACCGCACACATTTTAATAACTGGAAATATGGCATGCTAAGAAACAGTTGCCTCAATTTATTCCTGAGTAGGAAACTTGAAATCTGCCGCCAGCTTGTCAAAATCTTTTTTTTTTTTTTCTTTTTTCAAAAAAAAAGAGAGAAAATAGCTGAGGTTCCACCCCTCCCATGTTAAAATGCATAGTGGGGTCCTTTTCAGGCATTCAAAGTGAGTTTGATCTCTCCAGGAATCATCTATTTCATTATTCCTACATTAGGCACGGCCAGTGTGCCCCTGGGAATTTGGCTTTGGCCCCTCTCACACCTCCCACCTCTTCTGCTCCGGCGCCGGCCACCATGGGCAGGTCTCCCAGCCGAGCCATCTCCTTTCCTCTCTCTTTTCATGGGGCTGCTCAGGTCTGCTGGTGGAGGAGACAACCGGGAAGGATGACACCTCATACTGCTTCATCAAGACTGGAGGAAGGAGGGCATATTTAATGCCACCACCAAGCGAATGGATGTACACGCAGCAGACATTTCCTTTTTGCAGAAGAAGAGTGATACAGAGAGGGATCAAGGAAACAGGAAGAGGTTAAAATGATTTTCATCTAGATCACAGTGTGAGATTTGTGACCTTAGTGTCCATGCTATAGAGATCTCTCCAGCAGTAAATGAGGACCATTGTGTTCCCAGTTTTGTGGTTCTGTGAAACACCTGGCTATCCAGACAGGTTTCAGCAGGACAGAGTGGAATCACAGAATCACAGAATGATATGGGGTTGGAAGGGACCTCTGGAGATCATCTAGGCCAACCCCCTGCCAAAGCACGTCTACCCAGAGCAAGTTGCACAGAAACATGTCCAGGCAGGTTGTCAGTGTCTCCAGAGAAGGAGACTCCACCACCTCTCTGAGCAGCCTCTTCCAGGGCTCTGCCACCCTCACAGGAAAGAAGTTCCTCCTCATGTTTACGATGGAATTTCTTATATTCAAGTTTGTGCCCATTTCCTCTTGTCTTATCCCTGGGTACCACTGAAACATGTCTATGGTTTCCTATACCACCAACTCCTATCCCAAAAATGCACTTGGAACCAAATTTCCAAAAGCTGCCAGCAATTCAAGCTCTATCCTCAAAGAATTAGGGATACGTGAAAATGTGGCCTCTCTGACACTTGGCCCCTGGACTCCAGGATCCAGCCTGTAGGATATCACCCCTCAAACAAGCACCTCCAGCTTTGCAGGAAACCCAGCACAGCTCCTGCCTGGGGTTTCCAACCTTCTCCTTGTCCTGTGTGTTTGTTGAAATGTGAATCACACAATCATTTTTGTATCACTCAGGTAGCTTCAACCAAGTATCATTTCAAATGTTAAATTTGCTCAGAGTGAAAAACAAGGGGAGTTTATTCTCAAAAGAGCAAAGGTTGCATTCTTGGTTGAAAATACATCTACAAAAGCAGAAAATAGCTAAATAACACTGCCTAGATGCCTGCACTGAACTTCCTTTCTCAATATCACTTGAGCCCTTTTACATATCATTCACTTATAGAAGCTGAGGGTAGATTCACCCTCACCTGATGTCCTGAATGTGGCCATTCAGGTTGTGTAACCTCAAGGCTTAATCTTCAGATGTGTTTCCTGTCTGACTTTTCTCCTCATCGACCCTCACCCCTATATGCGGCATTTTTGAGCTCCTTCTTGCATGTTTTGTTCAACACAGCTCGTATTTCCCTTCTTCTTTTCGTACTCTCTTGACTCCATGACTTGGCTGCTATGCCTTTCTCCTTCCTCTTCTCTGAGGGTCGCCTTGAGTTTTTGCTTCTTTGCACAACCCTTCTAGCCTAAACCATTTTTTTCAATGCAGCATTTTAAAGACTTGAAATATCATGTGTCCTAACAAACAATCCCTCTGTATGCATCTTATCTAACCCACAATCTCTAATTTGCCTTTAGCACATCCTAGAGACTGCACATAATGTGTTATTCATCTAGATGAGATTTGATACTCAAAAGTGCTTTCCCTAAATCCTCTTGCTCTTTGTCCCTCCCTGCCACCTTTTGTTACCTTTCTGATCTTTGCCCATTACCTAGCCCTGAAGTAAGTTGGAATAGATTTCCAAAACTGATCAAATGCTGGTAATCTGTGTTCCTGCCTGCTCCAAAAATGTGGGGTGGTGATCCTCTGCTCCCCAAAGTCAAAGCTACTCTTCCCCTTACTACCCTTCATACCTCTTATCTGTCAACATTAAAGCGAGTGAATGTTACTGGCAAAAATGCATATAAAAGGCTTATTTCAAAGTCATACACAGGAGTATTCACAAAAAAAGCATTTTAAATTGCATACACCAGATTGATCTTACAAGTAGTTCACTCCTCTAATCATGCCAAAGAAAGGCCATCTTGTGTCTAACTTGGCCAACCACCACGAAACAACAGAGCGAAGATACTCATGAATAATCCACCTGGATTCATTCAAGAATGTACCTGCCAAATAGTTCATGGAAATCACAAGATATCTGCAAGCATATCATGCACAGAAAAACATGACCACACTCTCTAAATAGACCACTCACGTGCCTCACATTATCTGTTCTTTTCTCTGACTTGGTGCCCTTTGCCCACGTTACACGTGTCAGAAGTTCCCCATCACCATTCAAAGAAGTTCAAGGGTAGGTCCCTCTTTCAGGAACTTTTCTGAACATTTATGGTAACATTTTTTACCATCTACTCTGTGGCAGTTGTCAAAAGTGGAAGACTCAGCAAGAGCAGCATCACTGAATGTTTTCCTGAGGAAAAACCTAACCTCTGAGTCTTTGAAATTAAAATAAGCAGATGAGGGTTTGTTTCTTTTTTTTTTTAAACTGGCTTCTGCTAATGGGTCTCACCAGTAACCAACTCCTCGTATCTCCAGGGATTTTAGCTACTTGTGTGAGGTGAGGATCCCTGTGAGATTATTTTCTCTGTAAGACTGCATAAACTGACATGTTTTAAAGAAACAAAAGGAAGGTCTATTTGTTTGTTTGTCTGCAAATGTAATTAAACTGTGCGCTTTCCAGAGAGCTGTATGGAGGCCAAAAAATATAAACAGATTTAGAAAGGACATAGTAACATAGTTCCCAAGATTAAGGCTTCAGCCACTACTAACCATAATAGAGTACGGCTAACACTTCTAAATTAACATCTTGAATTAAAAGAAATACCTTAAGCACCTTGCATTGTCACGTAAAAGATCTCTCATCCCATAAACCTTGAATCTGGACCTCTAAAATACTAGGAGAATGCTCACATCTGGAGTCCTGACATCATGCCCTTGATTATTTCTGCCTATTGCTGCTTAATATCCATGGACAATTATTCTCCCCTCACCCACTTGTTCAAAATAAACCTGGACAGGACCTTCACAGACAGGAGCAAAATTACCAGTGAGCTTTCTCTTGCTTCTTAACTGGGATGTTGGTGGTCTGCAGGGCTTAATGTGACTATGTGCATGGCCAACACATGCAAAGTTGCTGTTAATGCTAGAAAAATCCCCCGGTTTGTAATGAATGCTAAGGTGGTGGGGAGAAACTGCTGGTGCTTGAGATCCAGAAGTGAGTCTGGGGGTGGCACACCAAGTCCGTGCAAACAGAGGAACAGGCCAGGGAACATGGTCGCAGGACAAAGTTGGAAGACCAAGCCAGATCTGATTCATCACCCTTTTACACCACAATCACGTGCAAAATATGAGAAGAGCTTAAGAAAAAGAATGTTGCAATGAACTGATTTATTCAAGGAACTGTTCTGTGTGGAATGCGACACAAACTATTCACTCGTGTGACGAGCTTCGTGCTGCCCTGTCCCCAGCTCAGCTCCACTTCGCCTTGTCCTTTCACTCCGTGCCACAAAGGTCACCTTGGGAGTTTCCTAGAAGATCCTGGATCTACAGCATTTTAGCATCTTCTCAAGTCTTTGGCTGTTGATATTCAGGAACGTTCCAGAAAAGTTTCCCATTAATCAGTTTCTATCGCTGCAAGATTTTCACCTTGAACTCCGTTCCTCACACTTGCTTTTCTACAAAGGAGCATCTTCCTCTTTTTTTCTCTCCACTTACTGTAAAACTCCAGGTCAAATGAGGTTTGACAGCTCTGAGATTAAAAGTTTATAAAGATGGAGCTCTGCACACACACAAGCCAAATAAAACTTGCTTTTAAGTAAGAAACACTACCTACACTAGGGAAACTTTTTAGTGCTTCCTGCCTCCTGTCTAGTGATTAACTGCTTTTTTTTTCCTATGTAAGTGCTTGCTTTATCATCTTTTACACACACAAAACCATGGCAACAATGAAATACTATCATTGGATTAATATATTAATATGAATGTCTGCCTACTTAACATTGACCTTTTGCTTGGGGAAAGGAAGCAACCAGAGCTTCAACTGAGAGTAAAAGAAAACCATATTTACCGGTGCCTAACAGCATCTGGGGCTTGAAGCATCTGTCAGCATTTATTCAGAGGTATTTAAGGATGCTCAATGACATGAGCTGTATATTCCTTCTGACAAAAATCATAGAAATGTCAATAAAACAAAATTAAAAAGTCAGGCTTTGGACATGAAAGTAAAGCAGGATGTTCTGGGGGAAGAGAAGACAGAAAATATTTAGCAATTGTCAACTGATCGCCTTATTGCAACTGTTAACTGATGCACTGAAATTGTTAACTGAGAGGAGATACAGATATATCATTATGAAATAAAAATACTATTGCTGACTGTGAGATGAAACTCTTTAGGAGGTCACAGAAGCACCTCCAGAATATTTTCATAGTTTTTTAGATCATATACAAGCTCTTGGTTGTTTATCCAGCAGTAGATTCTCTTTTTTCTCAGAAGAAAACACGTTAAGTCATTTTTGCTGATGTGTATTTTTTTCCTCCTGTGATCAAAAATGTGTCTATATCCAGAGTAGGCTCAGAAGTGCTCACAACAAAAACTTCACCATCCAACGGATGATAACAAATGTAATTTCTAGTGAATTAATTTTAAAATCCTCAGTCTTTACCATTCTCCTAAGTCTTTATCTGACAGTGGGACTTTGATGTTTTGATGCTTAAATCCAACCTTCATAAAACTGCCTAACAGAAGTCTTTAAAATATGTCGAACACGCCTTCCTTTTCTGTTCTTTGTCTAGTTTATTTTTTAGAATGAAAAAAAAAAAAAAGGCTGGATCATTTTTATTGGAATCTTCTTAGCATTAAATACTGCAATTAAACAATCTTCCAGTGTCAATACACAGAGGGTAAAATCCTGGCTTCAGGGGAATTATGCCTTTGATTGCGGTGAGATCAGTTGTTTTTTTTGCCTTAGTCTCTATAATCTCCCCTCCCAGGGTGTATAATCAGAGGAAAAGGGAAGATCTGACTGTACGTTTGTGAAGAATTGTTCAGATGTGCCCCGCTTAGCCAGGAAGCTCTTGTTGAACAATTTTTGTCGCTGAGTTACTTTATTCCCAACTAAGATGTGAAGACCCGAGAAAATAAAGCTTTTCACATGAGAATGCATCACCGCTTGACAGAATTCTCCTGTATGTATATGTATATAAATAATTTGCACGAGGGATTTTTGCTTGAGAGTATTTCTGGGTTCCAACTCGAGAAACCCAAGCAACTTCATGCACTGAAGTCAGAGGCGAATCATATAAAAGTTGGGATTTTAAATGCTTGAACCCTTTCTTGCAACTTCCACAGATTGTCAACAGTTCTTTCAGACCCCTCATAACTGGGATTATATGGCTGATGTAAAACATACACTACCTAGCAGGGAAATAGAGCAGAAAAATATGATTCCCACAAAATAGTAAACAATTTATAGGGGAGCTATTCGACCTTACGCTTAACTGGAGTTAACAATTTACAAGCAACCAAACGGATGCAACGTGTAAATGAGGTGTTTACCATGCATAAATCTTTGGTGTCTGATTTCCCACCTCTTTTTCAGTGGTCTTGGATCATCTGTCCATCCTCATATTTCTACATCTCTCTGTCTCATGTATTTTGCTGGGTATTTGCCAACACCACAAGCTCACTGCGTTTTTTCTATCACTCCACTCTCAGTGACTTAGCCAATGGCTGTAAACTATTGCTTTTCCCATAATACAAGCTACTTTCTCTGCTGCCTTCATCACCTTTCCTTCCCATCCCTGTCACCCAGTCCCACCTTCAACATTTCTATGAGCAAGTTCATTCTCGCTTCTCTGGTATAACTCCATCAAATGGTCATAGGACAAGAGGAAACCACCTCAAGTTGTGCCAGGGGAGGTTCAGGTTGGATATCAGGAAAATTTTTTTACACTGAAAGGGTTATCAAGAATTGGAAGAGGCTGCCCAGGGAAGTGATGTAGTTACAATCCCTGGAGGTATTTAGAAAACCAGGCAGACGTGGTGCTGAGGGACATGGATTAGCGGTAGTTTTGTCAGTGCTGGGTTGATGGTTGGACTCGATGATCTGAAAGGTCCCTTCCAATCTGGACAATTCTTCCTGACCTGGACAGGCTGGAGAGGTGGGCTCAACAAACCTCATGAAGTTCAACAGGAGCAAGTGCAGGGTTCTGTACCTGGGCCTGACCAATCCTCGCCATCAGTACAGACTGGGGGATGAGGTGTTAGAAAACAGCCCTGAGGAAAGGGACTTGGGGGTGTTGATGGATGAGAAGCTGGACATGAGCAGGCAGTGGGCACTTGCAGCCCAGAAGGCCAATCGCATCCTGGGCTGCATCAAAAGAAGTGTTGCCAGCAGGTCCAGAGAAGTGATTCTGCCACTTTGCTCTGGTGAGACCTCACCTGGAGTACTGTGTGCAGGC
>BJBW01006286.1:0-84336 GCA_004320125.1 Scolopax mira
ACCCTCACAGCAAAGAATTTCTTCCTAATATCTAATCTCAATCTCCCCTCTTTCAGTTTAAAACTCTTACCCCTCCTCCTGTCAGAGAATCATAGAATCATATGGGGTTGGAAGGGACCACTGGGGATCATCTAATCCAACCCCCCCACTGGAGCAAGTCTACCCAGAGCAGGTTGCACAGAAACTTGTCCAGGTGGGTTTTCCCTGATAAAGAGTCCCTCCCCATCTACCCTTCAGATATTGGAAGGCTGCTAAAAGGTCCCCCCGGAGCTTTCTCTTCTCCAGGCAGAACAACCCAAACTCCCTCAGCCCTCAATCTTCATAGGAGAGGTGCTCCAGCCCTCTGAGCTCCTCATGGCCCTCCTGGCCCTCCCCTGATGTCCTAATGTGAGTCACTGAGGGCTCGGATAGGTAGGTAGGTAGATAGATCGATAGATAAATACACACATACATACATAGCTGTGATTGTGCACTTATAAATTTTACTATATATTTGTACAAACCGTTGGCTTCATTGGGAACTGCACTGATAATCTCTGATCTCCCAGGCATGACCACAGGACAGCAGGGCTGTCGGGCTCAGACTGTGTTTCTGGTGGGCAGTCCTATCAGTTAGACAATGGGCATAAGTGCTTGGTGTCACTTCAGTGTGTCCAGCAGAAGTGTCCAGCTTCTCCACAGACTAGTGCTGGTCTGAAGTCTCAGAAGCCGACCTCTTCTTGAGATGTCTCCTCAGTAATTTAGAAAGGAAGGCATGTCCTCCTATAAATGCTTTCCTCCTTTTTGTCTTCAGGTTAATTAGCATTGCCATAATTCCACCCTGAATATATTTTTTTTTGCTACTTTGGCTACAGACCTGTATTACTGCTCTATTTTTTCTCCCTCTTTTTAAAAGATAGCACCATGCAAATAGATATCTTAAAGGAAAAAAATGCATCACAAATTACAAAAATGTAAACTGGTCCTATTAAGGACAAAAAGATAATGCAGTCAGATTTCATTATGCACATGTTATAAGAGTAATTGCCTTTTGCAGTTGCAAGGCATTCTCTTTGTGTGCTGGAGATATTCATGGAGACACAGCACATAACAAACTGTCTCTCAGCTCAAGAAAAATAGGCTGAAACCATTGCCACCATGTTAATTCAGACAATAAAGAAGTCATTAAATGTCTTTAACTGCCTTCCTTTTAACTCTCTCTCACTCAAATTGCTTTCCCCCTATTATTCATGTTTACCCTTTGGTAAGTGTATCAATCTTGGAAATGTTCGAGTTTGGTGTGCTCGTTTTTGATAACTGACTGGCTAGGGATAGTCCTTGGAAAAATGGAGACTGTTCTCCCTGGCTTTGTGAAGAGGTTAGGCACTGCGAAGCTGTAAGAAGCATAACGTTGAGAGTAGAAAGATGAAAAATGAAAATAGGTTTAGGATTCAATTTAGTCTGGAAAATAACAATAGGAAAATAGCTGGTCAGGGGAAATCAACAACGTGAGCTGGAAATGACTCCATCCAGCATGTTAAAGCCCGCTATTAAGATGATGGTCGGTTCCCGAACAGACTGATATGAAACAAATTCTTCTCCTACCAGCTTCTAAGTCTTGGTGGAAGCTGTTTGTCCTCCCTCCCTTCTTCCCTTCCTTCCTCCCTCCAGCTCAGATGTTGGTGCCACCTTTTGCCAGTGCAAGTGCTGCCAGTCCATCTCTCCTGGCCGTGCTGCCAGAACTGGCTAATGATTGCAGGAGACCTGCCGTCTCTGAACAAGAGGCTTCTTGGTTTTAGAACAAAGATCAGGTGCTGGAAATAAGAGCTTGAAAGCAATTTGTAAATGATAGGAAATCAATCAAGGGAGGACGTGATATGGAGATGGTGAGTCAGACAGAGATTTTGAGGAACAGATAACACGGCCTGCAGCTGCAGGATTGCTTCTGAGCATGAAGTGAGAGCAGGACCCAGCTCCCGGACGGGTTCCTCAACCCTTCCCTGGGAAGGCGCCGAGATTCTGAAACAGACCCGTGTCCTGCCCCAGGGCTCACATCCACAGAGATGTTTGGGTAATTTATTCATGTTTAAGAATATACCCATCCAAATTAGTAGCAATTCCTGGACTGTTATCTAGCTCAAGCAGTGAGCAAAGCTCTGATTTGGAGTATTTCACTGAAATGAGAAATATCTGAAGTGCTTACATAGGAATTTAGTGCCTCAATCTCTCTAAGTACTCTTCTAGTCTGAGAGAGAATTTTGCCTTCTGTGCTACCTAGATTGCTGCTGGGCTAATCCAGAGGCTGAAGATGTTTGAATAAGAGGTAAAATAATGATGGGAGAGATTTCTTTATTTAAAAAACAGAGACTGGGAATGTAGCAGGAATTCTCAAAATAGGTGTAGGGATTTATGTAACTTACGTTTGACTATGACAGTCCTAAATAAAGAAATAACCGCAAAATTAGGGTAGCCACGGAGTAAAACGCTTACTTTTCCAAAACAGTTTTGTGTATGACGTAGTGCCATTTGTTTCTACCACTGGGATACCCATATTACAGTGCAGGATTTTTCTCTGTGTGCTCTGTTTGTGTACCAGTTTTGTCTCCGTATTTTCAAATGTCATCAGCCCCCAGTGGACAACACCACAATGGTTTGTTGGAGATAAAGAATAAAATATGAATTAGAAATGTTTACTATAACCCTATAGGGAAAATACAGACAGCATACTTGCCCAGCTGACAATGTAGAGGGATATTTTTGTCTTGTGCTTGCAAATTCACATGAATATTTATTTATTTCTGCAGACTATGGCTTCCTTTCACCCTTAAAGCTCTCAAAACATCTATCCAGATTTTTTCTTTTGCCTTTTCATTGTAATGAAATGAGCTGGCTTACTAACTCCCTAATTTAAGCATTACTTGAATGGTACATATGCTTTCTATGATACTTACAAGGCAGTAAACATGTGCTGATTTTGCTCATAATAAGCAATGCACAGAGGGGATGCTCTTCTCGTATGAGTGATGGTCAGGAAATGCAGACTACAGGTTGTAGGTATTAATAATGGCTTTTGTGTACTAATCTGAAGTGCTCTCTTTCCTACTGTGGATCGCTATGGGTATTTGGTTAGAATTAGCAGAGCTCTGTTTCTGCTGGGAAACTGCTAATCTCACTGCTATTGAAATGCAAAAAGATTTCTGCAGAAGAGAAGAAATGCCCTTCCATACATCATTTCAGGATTGTGTATGAGAAAAGCTGGTAATAAAAACAAACTCCCCCTGCCATTGCAAGCCACAGTGCACCTCTGGAAAGGTGCAACTTTCAAAAGGAATGATAATTTTTTCTAAAAGAAAGATAAAATCTGTGGCCAAGGTTCTCAGTTCTCAATTGAACTGGCACTTGATGATTTATCAACCCAGCACATTCAAACAGCACACATCAGGTTCCCCCCCAAAGTTGCCAGATTGTAAATACTGCATAAAACTTTGTATGTGGATCTTTGAGACATTTTTAGACATCTCCCTCTGGCATGCAAGTGCTTTCCTTCTTTGTATTTGGGAATATAATTCTCATCTGAACCCAGCATGTTTAAAAATAAAAGACCCACCAAGTTTACTGGACTTGGAAACCCAGTAAATCCAGGAAAATCAAACTACTAAACCCACATTTCAGAACTATTTTCCAGCATTAGTCCATTTTGATCAAACTTCCATAAACCCCCAATTAGGAATCAGGAATCTACATTCAGCCTTGTGGGTTTGAAAGTCTTTTTCTTGATCTCTCTGTTCACAGGGAACCAGTACATAGTAACACATCTTTGAAGGTGAAAGCATGCATCAGAAAATCCTATTCAGTATGTCCAACAAACCATTTTTGCTTATTTATAGCAAACTTTTCAAGCAGGTACTATCAATTCTAAATTGTGGATAAGAGCAATGGTAAAATATCAGACATTTGGTTTGTAGCTGGTTTTTGGGGGCTCATTGTATGTGTATGTATTTCTGGAGCTCTGAAAGAAAGTAAGCTGGGCAGCAGCAAAAATAGGGTGAACTGTCCTTTTCCGTGTCCCTCAGCCTCTCTGGGACCAAAGGGACAATTTGGTGTCCTGTGCCCAGCAGGACTAAGAAAGTGTGCCGCTGAGTGACTTGCAAATATTAGAGTTCTTCTCCTGGCAGTGGTTGCTATGCAGTATTTTTGCCTCTTGGGGAATACTGAAAAAGAGGTGTATAAAACATGGAGAGAGACCACTAAAGAAACATGAAAATTAATTAATGTGGCGCAGAAAAGTAATGTAGGCCATTGTTGTGGTAAAAGTATAAGAGTTGATTTTTAATTCATTTGTGGTTTGTATTAAGAATTCAAGCTTAAAGAAAAAAACCTACTCTCACACATCCATAAGGCTGTATTCTATCTTTGGATGCTTCTTGTGGTCCACACAGACCTCTTGAGCTTTGCCTTTCCAGTTCATATAATCTGAGTAAATGCTGTGTCAGGTATAATTCATCGGCCTGTGACTCCCCGCTCCCACGTCGGGCTGGCACACGGACCCACCTGGGCACACCATGCACCCAGCAGGCAGTCAGGGTGTATTACTGGCAGAGCAGGCAGTGTCAGGAGAGGACACCAGAACAGCTATCACCCTCTGCAGCAGGTCACACCTTCTGCCTCTAATTGTCCCGCACAACCTGTCAGATTCAGTGCCACTCCAATTACCCACTTATCTTCCATGGGTGAATCATAGAATCACCTAGGTTGGAAGGGACCTTTTAAGATCAGCTAGTCCAACCAATGAGCTAAAAAAAACCCCACCACACAACCCACAAATGAACAAAAAAAACCCCAAAAAACCCACAAACCCCATACCACACCCAAACCACCGCCAATCCACTACTAATCCATATCCCTGAGCACCATGTCAACTCATCTCTTGAACACCTCCAGGGATGGTGCCTCAAACACCTCCTTGGGCAGCCCATTCCAAGGCCTGACAACCCTTTCAGGAGAGAAATATTTCCTAATATCCAACCTGAATCTCCCCTGGTGCAATTTGAAGCCATTTCCCCTTGTTCTATCATCTGTGACCTGGGACAAGAGACCGACCCCCCCTGGCTACCCCCTCCTTTCAGGGAGTTGGAGAGAGCCAGAAGGTCTCCCCTCAGTCTCCTCTTCCCCTGACTGAACATTCCCAGCTCCCTCAGCCTCTCCTCAAAAGACTTGTGCTCCAGACCCCTCACCAGCTCCGTTGCCCTTCTCTGGACCCGCTCCAGCACCTCAATTTCTCTCTTGTGCTACAGTCCCAAAAGTGGTCACAGCACTCAAGGTGGGGTCTCATGAGTACCCAGCACAGGGGGACGATCACCTCTTGGGTCCTACTCCCCACGCTGTTCCTGACACAGGCCAGGATGCCATTGGCCTTCTTGGCTCCTGTTCAGCCGACAGACAAAGAGTGCAGCTTTCTGGTAACCAGTGCCTGGGCAGCCACAAGAGACATCTCAGCAGGCTCTGAACATTCTGTGCCCAGTTCCTCAACCCCGGACACCGCAGCCAGCAGCTTTTAGGAATGCCTCTTCTCTTGAAGCCACCTGGCCATACCTTACTGCCTTCTTTATGCAAGAAAAACATGGGGGGCTACAAACCTGGTTAAGCACCTACAGCCCGTGAGGAACCAGAGTTGCAGGATGTTTGAAACATGTTCAGCAGGAACGGCCTACACAGGTTGGAGATCTGATGTAACAGGGCGATAAATTGACCATGCTTTTGCTCTTTGAGGAGACAAAAAAAAAAAAAAAAAGCTGATCTAAAAAGTTAAATTATCTGTTGACACTTCCTTAGATATGTGCTGCCTGCTCTGCCTTGTACAATAGCTTGTACCCTGCTGCCATCTGATGGAGGATTTTTTAAAGAGGTGGGATAGGTCACGTTCTTAGATGGTGTCAGAGCAAAGAAACTTAGATTCTGCAAGATGCTGAAACTCAGTGATCATACAAGAAAATCAAAGGTGCACATCGAGACATTTCTGGGGTCACCTGCCTCGCCATTGTAATCCTTCTGGAAACTGCTCTGATTGATTGTTATCATCATTAACTTCCAAGCACTGGGAGAGAAATTAATTACATTGCAGCAATGCCATGTAATGTATGCATTACTCTTCTTTCTCAAACACAGAGTTCATGGAGAGGATTTATCTGCCATGGTTCTCCAGGAACTCTAAGAGTAGGAAATAAAATGAAGCAGCCATAAAAGAGAAAGTGCTGTCTTTCCTGCTCGTGCTCCGTTTGATGTCAATGGGAGAGTTGCAATTGAGTCTTTAGAAAGGGTGTTTTCAGCCCCGTGTCTGGCCAGCAGAGCTGGCACGAAGCTGCAGCCACAAAGAGCAGCAGCCAGTGAACTGGAAGCAGAAACGCTGCAGACAGACAGGGTGTTTGCTTAAACCCCTGCTCCCAGGAGGTGATCTGTAAAAATAATGACTTTGTTTACTGAAGATTTGGTATTTTCAGTCACCAGTGGCAGCAGTGGATACAGTTGCATCACAACATATGATCCATGTGGTGAAAAAAATATGAAATTCCAGATGCTAAAAAGCCAGTAGCCCACATTTGCTTTTGTCTGCCTTCATTGCGAAAAAAGGTTGTTTATTTGTTCCATTTAAGGAGTACCAGCTGGGTCTGCCATTAAATATGGTTTGCAAAACAAGCCAGCCCTGATGTTTAACACCCTGATGATCTCTGATGTCTTTTATTTAAGTAATAAATCAGTGTTTAATTTTATGGCATTACGCATTACCCAGGAGAGTCATTTAGCAGGTCAGTTTTAGCGTAGTGATAAAACCTGGAGTAATGGGATTGAATCTGCCACTTCTGGCAGTTCTTATTGGGCAATACTACAAATTTAAGTTCCCTAACATGCATTCAATTTAGATTTAATAAGAGTTATTATATCCCGTGTTCATTAAAATTGGGTTATTTATTGCAACCGCTTACAGAGCGGTGGTTGCACATACCAAATCTGGCCTCAGAAGCGCCAAGCAGTATCTTTTCAAGTCTTTTGTGAAAACTAATTAGGATGAAATTGCAGCTTGTCTTCCACATCACTGTGGTCACTATAGTGGCATTTGTGCTTGTTTATCCCCTTCGTGGTGAAAGAAAGGAGACGCTTGATGAGGAAACACTCCGGGAAATGCTGAGCAAACTTTTGAGGTCTCACTGCCGTGACACTGCATGTAGGGGAGCACAGGGTAAAGGCCTAAATTAACTTTTCTCAGTTTCTTCAAGCGCATGTGAGCTGCCAGATGCCCCAGCTACAGCTCTGTGTGCCCTACTGCTGACAGAGCCAGCGAGTGAGGTCAGGCTGGTCAGAGAAGTAGCGTGGTTGCAGTTGTACGGGCCGAGAAGATAAGACGACAACACAAATGCTATTTCTGATAGAAACTTCCAGTGAAATCCCGTAGGCACGTTCCCTGGAATGTCCATACCGAGGGAACTGATGCAGTGATGGGTAAATAGGCAAGACGTGGAGTTGGTGCACGTGATGAAGAAGCTCGGATGAGAGAAAGCGTCATAACAAGATGTACTTTGGAAGAAAAAGGAAGAAACAAAAAGCAACAAGACTGAGGGCCATCAGCTTCACTTCAGAACAAGCTTTGGTTGATGTGAAGTATTCTCCCCATGAAAGCTAAGGTTTTCTGCCTGGATTTTCTGTATGGACATTTGTTTTTACTTCTCTGGGCTAAGTACTCCTGAGTTTTTCTCTGTCTTTGGCCCTGTCCTTGGCAGCTGACAGCACTGGCAGCACCTGGGGCTCAAGTGGAGAGTGACCATTAAGGCAGGTACCAGTTCCTCTTCCTCAGCCTTTTTGCAGAAGGGACAACCTATCAAAATACTGACATATTTGATTAGTAGTGTTTACCTTCAGACAGGCCAATGTTTAAGCCCCATGAGGAACCAAGGCCAGTGTACTTCTGCTTATTAAAATAAAATTTAGGACCTGGAGTGGGTATCTCTCTGACAAGCATGTTTACATGCCAAGCTTATTAGAAATACAAGAACTTTTCCTTTTAGCCTTTTTTTCTGCTTTTCCTTTCTGAAGGGCTGATAGCAGCACTCGATTATGATGTTTACTAGCAGCAAGCCCAGCACAGTTGTTCTAAGTCTGGATCCTTTTTGTGCGGAAACCTGTGATTAAGCCACCTTCGAACAGAAGTAACGTCAGATCATGTCAATATCTAAAGCTTTCTACACTTGGTTATTACCCTCCATGGCTAGGCGTGACTCTTCACGTTGCCTTTTCATTTTGAGTTCTGTTTCCCTCAAGATTAAAACTCATGGTAACAGGAGAAAAGGTTTAATCTTTTGCTTTGAGAGGCTGGTCTGCTAAAGCTGCTCAGCAGGAATACTCACAGGAGTTAAGGCAAACAGAAAACTGGGCATTAGGCTTTGTGTCCGGGGGAAAAGCCACGCATCTCATGTTGATATGAAGCTTTAGCAGGCGATCTGCACAGAGCTTAAACAGGCCCCTCAAAGCTTCTTGCGCATATAGATATTTTTTTCCCAAATTTATAATTCCAATCACCTCTGTCTTCGATTGTGGTAGTGTCAGCTAAAATTCCTTGTGACATTAAATAGGTTGGATAAGCTGAAGAGATTTTATAGCAGTGAAATATTCAAGTTGTAGAAGGACTAAAAGCTATTAAGGTCAATATGCCGTTTCCTGATTTGCATCTATAATATAGTAGCAGAATATTCCCTATCCATTTTAAAGAATAATCTTATTTATGCAACAAAATACCAGTTCATCTTATTTTAAAAAAAAAGGAATCTATCTTGTCTTAAAGTAAAATTTTGCACGCAATTACCCTCATGGTGTTTATTTTTGAAAAGCGTTCTATTTAGGTGATGACAGATGAGTAAAATGAGTTTGGTTACCAGATTGGACTAGCCTGCAGATAAATAATCAGCTGATTAAAACATATGTTTCATTCTTTTTCAAGCCAAATTTATAGATGAGTGGATGAAGTGGGAGAGGGACACACAGAATTCCCACTGATATTCACTTTCAAATCTAAAAAAAGTGGCAACAACAGAGGAAAATGCAAAGTTAGAAGCTTACAAAGATGGAGGCTAGACTTCTTGATTTTGGCAGGGCAGAAAACAAATGACCTTGCAAATAAACCTCTTTTAACCATAAATTTATCTATAGACTATCAGAATTTTTGCTCTTTCAGTTATTTGAAGAATTGATTTAGATGTCACTGGGAATGGAATGGAATGGAATAGAATAGAATAGAATAGAATAGAATAGAGCATAGCGTAGAGCAGAGTAGAACTACTGATTTGGTAAACTGCAGCTTTTATTTCTCTGGTATAAAAGGGAGGCTGCTAATATGGTTGGATAGTCGGTGAAAATGCAAATGTTGCTAAATCTTGGTGGCATTGGAACTGCAGAATGTTCCCTTGCATCCTAGTGTCTCTTAAAGGAAATAGTGCAGCTCTGCACTTCTCAAAGACAACTGATTTTGCTCAGGCAAAACATAACCAGTACCATCATAAAAGTGAAAGGCAAATAAATTGCATAATTACTTATCATATGGAGAAAAAAAAACCCAACTGTCAGGAAACATATAATCTGCAAAATAAGCTTTCAGTCTCTGCTATTTATGTACTTTTCTCAATAAACAGTTGTGGACAGAATTGCTCTTAGTCTACTCACACGAAGACTATAAACAGACTATAAACATGTTTCTTTCCTTCCTGTGAGCATTTGAGCTTTTCACTGAGTCATGACCTTTTTTTTTTTTTTTAGAAAAGTCAATCAGCCCTATTCTGAAGCAGGACCTGTTGCTCTCTGTAGAATTCGTCATGTTTAGATGCAGAGTAACCCTCGCCAGCCCAGCAGCTGCCTTCCTGTGCTCAGCAAAGAGGAGAGAAAGGACATTTTGCAGGTTCAAACTGTTCTGCTAGAAAGCCAGTAATGAAATCAAAAATGACAAGGCGAGCTCAGCAGAGACTGAGCTCTGAGACAATTTTTTGCTAATATGGGACTTTCATTCACAGTCCCAGAAAAATTGAATTTTAATATATCATTACTTGGTGCTTTACTCTTTATTCTTCCTGGTTTCCTTGTTTGAGGTGTGGTTGTTTTCAGGGAAGGAGAAGGAAGGAGCGATGGAGAAGAAAATGAGGGGATGTGAGGGAATAATGGTTATCTTGATGTCATGTTACATTATTTGCCTTTGAGAGTGCTGTCACCGAAGAGATATGAGAGTAACTATTATATTGAGAGAAAAATGAGAGGAAGATTGCTGACAAATATTGATATGTGTACATAATAACGTGTATTAAAACTGTTCACTTACACTGAGACAATGTAATACAACACAGGTGCCCGTTTTACCTTCCTTGCAAAAACAAAGTTCCGTTTGCTTCCTCCTCATCAGTAATTTTTATTTTAACCTGTATGTATTTCTATTTTGAGCTCCCCAAAAGCACATAGTGAATTCAGAAACAAATGTCTCTAAACACAGCACAGGAGCAGCCCAGGTGAAGTATCCCCAAATCAGAGCTAGTGATGGTCGGAGACATGTGCTCTGTTCAGCATCTTCTTGAGCAAAGAGTGTGAAATGGCTGGGGGGGTGACCCACCATCGTGCTCACAGACTGGCTCTCCCCCAGCTGAGTCTAGTTTACCAGCTGTTCTGTGTTAGTGATGACTACACAGGAAACATGCAACGCTGGGTACAGGCTGAGAAGGGAGGACCCAGATTAGTTTTCATTATAGTGACTAACACCAAGGCTGAATCTGAGCCAGACCAGCCCCTCTTAGCAGGTCAAACTGCAGTCAAGGTAATTAGTACAGGCATACGTTAAGTCTACAAGGTGCGGGGCAGCTCCGTATAGACTAAGGAACTGCAGCCAGGATGGTAGAGCTGAATGACACGAGTTCAGCAGAACACAGAGAGCCTGTCTCGGTGCTGGCCACGGGAAGGCTGTGCTGGCCAACCCCTGCTCTCGACTCACTGGCCACCCAGCTCAGCGCCTGGGGAGGTGTATGTGCTCCGGTGACCCGGGTGCACCCTCCCAGCTCAAAGCGCTTCCATCTCCAGGGTTCGCTCTGGTTTTGTTCCAAGGCTTTTCTTGACTCATGCCAATGTTTCCTTAGAGAAATGCCACGTTTGTTTCTGTCTCTCAGGGGATTTCCTTCAAGAACAGAGGCTGTCATGCAACAACAAATTCCTATGAAATGAGGTAGTTTACCTAAATCAGATCTTGATTGACAGCAGTTTCTGTGCAAACAGGTTTTTCCTCTGAGGCTGCCTTTTGGCTGGATATTTGAAGTCCCAGCTGATCCAATGCCAGCAGCTTTTGGTCCATTTGTGCCCTTATAAGATTTAAGATCGCTGTTCACAAAGGCTGTCTTTTCCCAATGAAGAAAACTGTAAAATCCAGTGTCAGAGTACAGCTCTTCCCTCTGGCAGAAGAAGAAAGACTTTGTAGATCAAAGAGAAGCACACCTCTGGTGTCAAGCAGCCCAGCCTCTTCACAGCTCGTGAGTACTTTCTTATTTTAGACCAAATACAGACCAAAGCTGCTATTCTTTAGTATAGCCTGAACTCTTTCTCAACACCACAAGTCTAATATAGTAGTCGTGATTGTAAGCGTGACTGTCATGTCCCCTTTCAAAAAATGTATATCTGCCATGGCAGAGTCCTAAGGAGCCCTCTGCTTTGGGCTACATGATGTCACATGAGATAGAGTGGCCTTCAAGGCTGAAGCAGATTCTGAGTAAAATTCACCAGCAATCTTCAGTGATCAAAGTAATTTGCTAAATTTATTTATATTTATATTGTGAAGACATGCCATAACAATTAATGAGATGTGATGGGTATCTTGGTTGTCATGAGAAAATTGCACTCACACAGAGTTAAAAAACACTGTGAAGAAACATTTACATCTTATCACATAGTGAAATATTTGTCATTTTTTAAGCTTTTTAAGTGTTGATCTTTTATTTACACATGTATATATTTTTATCCATAAATGATGTTGCCGCAACGGTATGTTGCTATTTAAGCAGGCAGAACAATATTAAGGATTATTTTCTATTTTCGATATGTTTTGACACTTACTTAACGGCTTCACACAAAAGCAATGTGTTTGGATAATGTGAAAGGTACAAAGTAAATTTATGGAAAAGTATTATCAACAATTGTATCACAGTAGTGTGGTGAAATTCCAGCTAAGAGAGGGACAAGTTCAGTACTCTGAACACTTTGTGCCATAGTTTTTTTAAGAATCTTAAGGCAGTTTTCTCTGAATTTTTTCTTGGCATAACTGAAACATAGCTTTACAAGTTCAAATTTTGGGATGACTGTTTTGAAGAGACATTTAGCATGTGGAAGGAAGGAAGGAAAGAAGGAAGGAAGGAAGCAAATGGAAGGCAGAGAAAGAAAGAACTTTGTTTCTTTTGGGACACCTTTTCCACAGTTCATTTTCTCTTTCATTGCATAATATTTTGCCTGAGATGGAAAAGATTTGGGAATTAAGTGTTGAGTAAATGCTCTAAGATTTGTGTGAATTGAGTGTAACGCCATGAAGAGTAGAGCTATGCTGGAATGATATGAAAGAAGTCAGAGTCAGAACTCCTGTAGATGTAAAGTACTGGTTTGCTTTCACAAACCATTTCATATCTGAAATTGTAATTTCATTTCAATTTTTGAATGAGATTTACTTTACTGCCAATTTTATTCAAAGCAGAACCAGATTTTATTTTTTTTTTCTGATCATCATTCATACTTTATAGTTGCCAGAATAGGTGAGGGTGGAAGGTGTCTCTAGAGAAATTAGACTTATAACACAGGTTATTTGTACTAGATTTTTTTAATGCTAAAGCGAATATTTTTCTATTGGGGGTGCTATGTATAAGTCTTTCTTACATATCTGTAAACTCTGGCTAGTTGAATCCTCATTGAATTCATAAAGGCATTTTAAATACATAAATATATATGTAAGATCCTCAGTCTCACTGCTGCTACCACTTAAGTCCTTAAGAATTTTATGATTAGCTGCAACAGGAGTGCAATAGATCCCATCTTCTCTCTCCATATGATGATCTACTTAGTCTAAAAAATTTTAATTAGGGTTCTGGTTCAGATTTGCTTTTGCACTACATATATTTGCTTCATCACCTATTTGTGATATTTGATATTTGAAGAATAACAAGCCAATGACTGCTCAAAGAGTGACAGCTGCAATTCTCCAGTGAGGTCATCTGAATAACTTTGCCCATCTAACTTTACTCTCTGATAACAATATTAAGAATGGCACTACTGGTAATGCTAAGACTGAAAAATAGGGATAAAGGAAGTATAGCCAGGCACAAGACTCTAGGAGACCACTTAATACAGGAATTATTAATATAGGAACACTTAATACAGAAAACTTTTCTTTTGAAACTGAATTTTTGTACCTACTCTTCTTTTCATTCTTGGATTTACAAGACTGCTTGAGATATTGGAGAGAGTGGAAGATATTGTAAGATCACAGTAAGATCTTTGGGCACAGCGATAGTCTTAATGAGTTATTTTAAAGGTAAGGAACAGACAACAAACGGAAGAAAGATTCAAATGCAGCCAAGTGAGAAGTTGCTCTGTCATAGATGACATCGAAATTAATCATAAAATTACTTTTCAAAGACCCTCTTCCAAAGTCTGATATTAGTGACAGAAGGAGAAAAGGTTAGGTCAGCACAGGTGTATCAAGGAGTATTTCCAGGGCCAGAGCAGGCAATAGAGCAGATGTTCTAGCCAAAGCTTCGCTCTATGGGTGGAACAGTACCATAACGTAGACTCCGGTGATTCTTCTCAGTTCCTGCAGCAGTATAAGTCTGGGAATACACAGAGGTGTTTTTAAGCCCTTGGCTGTTTGGATTCAGCATAGGATGTCCATCTCTAGAATTCAAATACTCTACAAATGCTCTTAATTGGTGGACTAGATAGTATATGTAGCAACTATGAGTAAAAGCCACATTCCTAGAAAACATATTATGGGAAGTTCAGCCTTAAGTAATGTTACAGTGACGTAAAACTGGAGCAACACCATGACAATGAAGATTATAGTTTTACTCCTTAACTGTAGGTTTGATGTACATCTTAAGTATTTGTTGAGTTCTGTTGAATTGGGATTGGGGCACGAAAAAAGGAGTCATTGAAATTATATTTCTGTGGATAAGCAGAACAGGATAACTTTGTATTAGTGCACCTGCTGAATTAAATTAATACTTCAAGCAAATGGTTTTAGCTATAGGACTTTTCACTAAAGCTCAGAGGACTATGATTCATCAAAGGGCCTAGTCATATCTTTTGAGTTAAATATTCTCAGTTTTAGTTCAGAAGGCTCTGAAATCCATCTGGTAATAGAAGATCAAGCAAAATAATTTGATGATGTCTGTGAATAACAGGTAATTCTGGAATCAATGACATGAAGAATAGTTAATGTGCTACATCAAGACTAAACTGCATCTTACATTTTAATTCTGAAGAATATTTTCAGTTGTGAAAGTGGAGCTGCTCAAGGAGAACACAAATCAGATGGCCAAAGAGTCAGGATACTGAAGTCAGATCCATAGCCAAACACTGGTGACTTCACAGCCACACATAGGAAAAGAAATGTCACCCTAAGCAGAGAAGCTTTCTTCCAGAAATGAGAAATTGTAGAGGGGGGAGCTGCTTAGAGATTATCCAGCATGTCCTTCTTATGCCAGGGATAGCAAGTGGGAATGGGAGAAGTAGAAGTGGTTGCTGGATGACGTTGCCCACATGGTTTTGGGGCAGTGCAGTGGCTTTGTGCCTCTACTGCTGGAGAGCTGCATCTCATTGTTCACAAACCTGGCCAAGGATCTGAAGAGCAGAAAGGAGGGTTCTGAGAACTGCCCTTTGCTGCAGTTCACCTCCACAGCACAGGGAATAAATTTAGTACCACAGAGGAAATGAGCTGTTAAGAAAGGTCATTGTTTTCTTACATTATTGTCCTTGTGTCTTTGCCTTATACCCTGCAGAGTTACATGCTGAGCATATGGTGGTTATGCAGTATTAAGCTATTAAATTGCTTTGCACGGCTATGAACACCCACCAACATCTACAAGAGAATCAGCTCCTCATAGTTAGTAACATGGTTTGTGGACAACAGCAGGTTCCTGTATTTAATGTTTACCATTCTGGCATCATGGCAGGTTTCCTACGCACTTCCTGGACTGTGGCACAGGGGTGATCAAGCTGATGTTTGCAGGTCAGTTATTGTTTAAAAAATTCCCTTGAAAGGACACCAGTTTACATGCATCATTAAAGCTCCATCAGCACATTACACAGCTCCAGGTTGTAAACCATGCCAGATCAGAACCTTTCATTCTTTAGATGGATGAAAGTAATGATGCCAGCGGTGACAGGGCATGCATCGTGATTAGGGATTGTGAGCAGGAGGCAAGACTTTTGAAAAATTATCTTCCAAACATGATTGCGAGTAACACAGCAGGTGCTGGAAACTTTTCTGCATCACTGAATCTCTTTCATTGACTCCAGCATTTCACTGATAAATGTGATTGTACTTTTCCCTCACTCGGCAAATATAGTGACTGGCAGAGTCAAGCAAACTTTAATATCTGTGTTTATATCCATTGATCTATGTCTTGTAAGTGTTATGTCACCTGAGAACCTTTATGAAAACAGATAATTTATAACAGCAAGGAGATAAACTGCTATCCATCTTACTGCAATCTTAATGCAGGCTGGTTTATGTCCTTCGTTACTGACCATAGTGCTCAGGTTGATCCCAGATAAAAGGGCAGAGACTCTTCCATTTCTAAACAAGCAATTGAAGGCTAGCCTGCATTTGTAATTCCCAAAAGACAGTTACCTTCTCCTCAGTATCTTGTTCTGCCTAAAGGAGTTTGGGACTTTAGACTTTGGGCCTCTGTGAAAAGGTGACAAATTCTATACTGAGATCGGCTATTGTTACAGCAGTGGCAGGCGTGCAGGTCTTTTGGCATTTGCAGTTAAAGAAGAGGTGGCACAGGACTGTAAGTGGAGACCAAGTAACCTTCCCACAACTGGAGGAGGCAAGATCACCACCCAAATGTGCGTAGAGAGTGAAACTTCTTCAGAATCTCACTTTCAGAAGAGATGCATGGAATGAATCCCTGTAAGAGAAGCTTCAAGGAATTAATTTGAGTTTGAAGTGGAGTGTAGAAATCAAAGAGGTTAAAACCCATAAGCACAGTTTTTCACTTCAAGTGTACATTCTTGTTTCCCTGCATCTGAACATATTGACCTGTCCTGGCTTTGAAACTCTAGACCCCAGCAAACCTCCTGCAAACCCATCAGAGGGTCTGCATTTGGGTAGTGCCCCTAATGCCATGCTTTAACCTTTGGTCAGCGCTAAATTGGTTGGGCAATCGAACTAGATGATCATTGTAGGTCCCTTCTAACTGAATTTATTCTATTCTATTCTATATGCATCCTGTTTCAATGCTACAGCCAACTACAGCGAACGTAATTGTAAAAAAAAATATTTTTTTAAAAAACCTAGCATTTATCCTTTAGAAACTGAATTGTCTTTAATGTGACAGTGACTACAGCAAAGCTAACTTTTCTTTTTTGATATCTCTGAACTCATCTTTAGATGCATTGATATTCTCAGCAGGTTTTGTTCTGGACTCCCAGCCATTTGTTACTTTGTTGAAATATACGGAGCTAGTTTTATCTTGAAAATTGAAATCTAACCAATATTTTTATTTAGCTTGAAAGGGTGTAATTCAGTTTGCAGTTATCCAGTGCTAATACACTCTTCATCTGTTGACTTTGGGATTATTTTTCTTGTGTGTTGTCAAAGGAATTTTCTCCTATTAAGCCAACATCTTATGTAGCATTTACATTCAGGGTTTAGTTTTTTTTTTTTGATTCATGCTTGGATGAAGTAAATCAGGACACTACCGTCTTAATTTTAAAATCAGTAATAATTTGTGTGCTTCTTTTCAAATGATGCTCTGACTTGATGTTGATGAATTGTAAAAACCATAGCCCAAGAAACCAAATATTGCCATTTCTTGCCATTTCTAGTTATGGTCTATGGATACTGTACTGAGGAGCAAGGCCAGGGGCTAGCTGGGCTTGCACTCTTCTGGCTCATGCCTCAAGGTTTGTTTTACTTGGTTAAGCTGAAAAAAACATTTATTTGCTAGTGACAGGGGTCTATGCCTACTTTGTTTTACTTTTGCTTATTTTATGGTATAACCACATTTTTTTATAGATACTAGTAGAAAGTAGTTACTGTGTGCAGAATGAGATACTGATGACTAACATGATGATGCAATGGAGAGAAATACACACCTGTGTATGTGTAGTAAATTTACTGTGTAGTAACTGTAGTATATTAAAACATATAGTAAATGCAGCATAGAGTTGCAGACCAGTGAAGAACGAAGATGTAAATGTGCATTAGCACAACCAAGAATGACACTGAGCAGATCCTTCCGTGAGGTAGAAGCCACCATCATTGTAGCCCTCCCACCAAAGGGCTCGGGATGCTGATGACTTGCCATCCTTGCCCTCCTGCTCCGACTGAAGCCGTGCTCCCAGCCCCGCTTGGGTCGGTGCTGAGCACAGGAGACAGCTGGTCTCGCTTCGAGGTTGCAGGTACACCTTTCAAAATGAGGTACCACTCAGCACGAGAAACACTGCCCATTCTCTTTGACTTTTTTGTTTGTTTGTTTGTTCCCTGAACAACTGGTGACGTTCTTTTTTGATTGGAATCTCTTTCCTCCTTCTCCCCCTTTGTTTCACTAACAACAAAGCCAGATAAAGTCCAACAGCTAATTTGGACTTTGTTAAGGCCAATTCCACTCATGATGCAGGACTGCAGACTTGGGTCAAAGCTGTGACTGTTGCTGTACCGATACCCAAAGTGCTCAGAGTGTGCATGAGAGTGTGCACCTCTCTCCCAGAATAGAAAAAGAAGAAAGGAATAGAAAAAAAAAACTTGATTTGTTGAGCATAATTGTATGGATAATCTCAGTCCATTACTTTGTGGCACAGAACAATTTTTCATTCACACATCCATCTTCTCTGAAATAGGAGACTATTCTTACATTTTATTCACATAATGGTTTTGATAGAAAATCTGTTTTGCTGCAGATGAGGGCCCTGGAGGTTTTTGGTCTATTGTAATACATAAGATCTGCCTGACATTGCAGCATTCGTTCTCTAGTGCTATTGCCTAGCAGGGCTAAAAGCACTGACGTCTTTTACAGTTCTGCTATTGCCATTATCCATTTCAATGGGGTTTAAATGTAAAAGTGAAATTGATGGTGTTAAAGCATGAATTTCAATCATGCTAAGAAAGGGGATATTGATGGGAGCTGGCAAGGGAGTTCTGGACAAAAATATTGAAGGGAGAAGCTGAAAGACTGATTGCTATAAACCTGGTGCCTCTGTGTTATCAAGTGACAGAGCTCACACACACAAAAAGATGTCACCCCGTGTTGTGTAACTCAGGATGAGGTGAATTTGTCCTTGTCAGTATTATGGTAACCGTCACCTTCCTCCTCCCTGAGGTGGAACTTCATGGGGAAAAGTCTTCAAGTCTTTATTCGGTTTTTTAATCCAAGATTTAAGGCGTCCCTTCTCATTATTATTTGTAGTCTGGGTGATTTCTTGTGGCTACAGACCATCATGCTCCTTGTAAAATCATACCTTTGTAATTATCTTGCAGCAGTCTGTCTAAGACAGAGCCTTTATGGAGCAGTAGAAGAGACACTTTGTACCGTACAAATTATAAAGAACACGGTAACTCAGGGTTAGCAAAACTAATGAGAAAGAGGTAAGGCTGTTTTGCAGGAGCTTAATGAGTTGGATTTTAATTTCCACAGCAGATAATCAGAGCGAGCAACCTTGACACAGATTAAAAACAGAGTCATGAAGTGTTACATGATCCATTGAAGCACCTCTGGCACAGCTACTGCTCTCACCCCTGCCTGGATCCAGGCAAACATCCACCACAGGCTTTCCTCTGGGGCTGTGGTCAGCTCTTCCCTCACCTGTGTGCCCTGTATCCTGAGGCTTAATGCCACCACTGGGAAACATGGGACTGTGAGAAACAGCCATTTTGGGGGGATCTCCACATTTATCTTGGGTGGCAAACAACTGAAAAGGCTTGTCTGGTGTCTTCATTTATTTTTATTTGTGCTTCCATGGCAGCAGCATGCTCTGTACCGGTTTAATTGTTTTAAATCAAATTTAAACACTAAGCAAGCTTAAAGCAAGGGAGCTGTTGTCTTGATTACAGAATTATAGATGAGGTTACAAGGAAGAAAATAAAATTATAATGTTATATTTCAGACTGTACTCTACAATAAAAGTCCCCTTTAGCTTTTATGGTATTTTATCTATCTGCAGGGAGATAGGGCAAAGAAAGGAATGGTGTGTCTCCAAGCACCTCTTTCTTCTAGTTTTCAAAACAGAAGCTTTTCTGCCTTCCTCATTTAATGTTTCCAAGCCTACTGCATCCCTGAAAAATGCTATCCCTCCCAGCTTGAATGACTTTCTTACAAAGCAGAACTTTTCTTGCAAGACTTTCTCAGTCACGTCCCATAAGTATTCCACGTTGTAAGGACCAGTCACTCCTAGGCAATAATCATGACACAGTAATTATTAACAGGATGGATTACAAACTTATAATTTAGAGTGTTCTTTCTAAATAAGCTCCCTTTCCCACCTCCTATTAGTCTGGTATCACTACTGCCATAACTTCTGCCCAGGGGTTTACGTCCCAGTCCCAGTTTCCTCCGTCTACTGCTTGCTCAGCCTAAAATGGGAGAAAAATGCCCGTAGGATCAATATCTTCAAACCATTTGAGGAACTGAAAATTAATTCTGGGTAAAGGCAAAAGTGCACTTTGGTTATGCATGATCGTGATTAAGATTTTAACTCAAGGTGTCCCAGCATTGCAGACTGATTCTATGTTAAAATACATTTAATGCTTTCAGGTGTGCATGATCTTATGAAGAGTGATTGAAGGAGCTGGGACTGTTCAGTTTGAGGAAGAGGAGACTGAGGGGAGACCTCATCACTCTCTACAACTACTTGAAAGGACACTGTAGAGAGGTTGGTGCTGGTCTCTTCTCACAGATAATTAGTGACAGAATGAGAGGGAATGGCTTCAAGCTGCAACAGGGAAAGTTTAGAGTGGCCATTAGGAAAGAATTATTCAGAGAAAGAATGGTCAGAGACTGGAACAGGCTGCTCATGGAGGGGGCTGAGTTTCCATCCCTGAATGTGTTAAGAGTCGTTTATGTGTGTTAGGAGATATGGTGTAGGGGAGAACTTTGTAGAGTGGGATTGATGGTTGGCCTCGATGATCCCAAGGGTCTTTTCCAACCTCAATGATTCTATGATAATCAAAAGGATATAAAGAAAATATTAGAAAATACATAGTTATATAGCAACTCCTACTCATTAAGTTAATTGCAGTAGTAATGATAATAATGTACTGCATTGCAGTGGAGGTAACAGTTAAGGGACATGGGTCTCATTGTACCAGGACTTGACACAGTGAAACAAAAATATGATCCTTCCAAAAAGCTGTTACCAAAGCACCGGTGGAAGTGATTTATGTGCCTAACTTGTAGTTCTTGAGGTGCACGAGGCTCAGAGAAGCATGGTGTGGAGGCAGGGCTTCCACGCAATGGCTGCTGGCTGGATGATGCTGGCAGGAGGGCTGCCCCCAGCCCGAGGAGGAAGCCTGCCAGCAAAGCCCATCACAGCTGCCCAATTTGGCTGGATGGTGACACCTCCACACTCACCTTGGACTCATTCTGGGTTAGTGAGGTGGCTGGGGAGCCTTTCTCACTAATGGAGATCTTTGTCTCCATTAGTACTTGAATTTTGTAGTAGGTTCCCTTGTAGTTCTCACAGCTCCTTGTCATGTTCTTTGTGGTTTAGCCTTATAACTTGGGTAACATTCAGAGAATGTAAAGCTAGGGGACTCAAATACTTACTTATATTATAAAGACGTGCAAGCATTCCTACAAGGTTATTCAGAGTAACTAAATTAGCTTTTTTAAAAGGCTTGTGTTAATATATTCCTGACTTTTTATCCAAGTCCCACTTGTTTCATGTGAGTTTATTCAGCAAGTGGAATAAAACCTGTTTTAAGAGTCTGCCAGCATCTACTGTATCTGTAGTTCCCCAGAGAAGGAAATGTAGATGTCCAGGTGTATCTGCAAGTGGGAAAGCATATATGGTAGTCAATCTGGATCCTGTACTAACAGATTATTGACAAAGCATTCATGCATCTAGGCCATAAATAACCCCAATACTGAAGGAGCACTCTGAAAAGTGAAAGATGGAAAGAGACCTGAGACCACTAATGAAAATAAAATTCTACACCTTTTTTATTTGTGCTGCTTTATCACCAGGTCTGATTTCAGAGAAAGATTTTCCAATTAATTAGCACACTTGCACAAGCTTGTTTATGGTATTGACATTTCTATAGAAATAATTAATAATATTCAACCTGGAAATTACATTTGTGTAAATAGGGTAAATAGTTGAAAACCAGCTGACCTAGTCCAACTGATTAATCCGCAATGCTATTTGTCTGTGTTATGAATGCCCTTTTCATCCCCTTTTCACTGCTTGCGTGTGCATGTACACACAGGCACGCAAAATCTCAGCTACGACCTTCCTCCTGGGGTGCATTAAAGTAAATGGAAAGCTGCTTTTTTTTGCAAAGCCTCTCGTTCTGCATTCTTGAGAGAATTAAATGGACGCGATGGGATAGAAACATGGAAGGCAATAGTATGCACGTATTTAAACCTAATGCCTTCTTCTGTTAATTCAGATGTTCAATTTAAATTTGAATAGAGATTAATTAGTTACACAAATTATAACACTTTGGACTTGGGTGTGGGCCAGTGGTGTTATATATAAGCAGTGTTGAGCTTCTGGAGCTTCAGCATGCTCATTCATATTCATCCAGTGCAAACCAGAGAAATAATAGCATTATCACCTATAATGGAAAACCAATCTCTGGAAGTTTTGACTGGAATGGGAAGTAGTTTCCTATTGTGTTTATTAGATGGAATACTAAGGACTCGGCTGTGGTGAGTTAATGAGTGATATTTTAATAAATTTCTGAATCTGGATGCATAAGCATCCTGATGAAAGTACAATTAGCTGTTGCAGTCTCATTGGTTTACCATATCTCCTATATCTTACAAATATTTTTCATCTTTACCTTGCACAGGCTGTTGACTGCCATGCTAGCTAAAGCACTTTTCTAGTTCTTGAATATTATTAACTATGCTGTTTCTCCAGTGGCAATGTGTTGGGGAACTATTAGGGGCATGTGTTCATTGTGTCTGTATTGCTCGGCTGCATTTATTGGATTTTTCCTGTGATATATATTCATAGACACGGCTACATTTTCAGAAGAAATTGGTGTAGTTTTGTGGGGTAAATTTGAAGACAGATATGTTACACCTCAGGCAAGGTATGAAAGCAAAACATGTGCCTGAGGTGAGGCAGACAGCAAATTAGTGTTTTGCCTGTCTCCAATGAATTCAGTGTTACCACACTAAACATGTAGTACCAATACATTTGTGTATGAAGAAATATGATAAATATGGAACTTGAAAATAAATGTTCCATTAATGTGCTCTACCTTCTGAAGCCCGGCATGCTGTATCCAGAACGACAAAAAGGGAGTCATAGAATCATGGTGCATAGGGATTATTTTTTTTTAGGTATAGACAACACTGTAGCATATATTTGCATTAAAAGCTTCAACTTTTGAAACATCTTCAGGGAGCACTGAAACTTGTGTCTTTCCTGCCTGTGCCATGCAGGGAATTACTGGAACGCGGCTTCGTTCGTAACTTCGTCATCCTACCTCCACTTCTCCACCTTCCAAGGGGAAACCAGCGCAGACATCTCCTTCTATTTCAAAACATCGGCCTCCGATGGGGTCTTTCTTGAGAACCTGGGGAACACTGACTTCATCAAACTGGAGCTGAAATGTGAGTATGTGTTTCCCATCACTCTTCTCAGCACCCGAAGCAGATTCATGTCTGGTAGTAGCTTTCAGGAAATGTGTATTATTCAGTGAAATGTGTAAGCTCACTAAATTCTGCAAAAAAATTCCCAGTCAAGCTGCTTGACATATTTCCAAGTTGCCTTATGTGCAAGGAGTACTGGAAGTGCATTTGTACTGTTTATTGAAGAGAGAAATACAAAGAGGGATAGAACTGGCAACATCAGTTATAAAAATGACACTGACCTGAAAATATTTTTCAAAATTGCATGTCAGATTTATTTCTTTAAAGTGTCTTTAAAGAAATCTTTAAAAGTGTCTTTAAAGTCTTTAAAGCTCAGTGTGCTTTTTCTATTTTATCTCATGGTTGTTTTGGAAAAGGGGGAAAGAAAGAAAGAAAAGAGAGATACCATCCTAATCAGCACTGTCAGGGGCCAAAGAGCTGATGATATTTAAAAGCCCTGAAAAATCTCATAAAAATATATCTTTACCAGCATTACGTGTTAATAAAATCACTGATCTGAAAAAGATGGCATAATGATATCAAGAGGCAAGTTAATTTTATTATTTAAACCATTTTTAATGGCCCAGGGGCAAACTTTCCAAGGAAAGTGCCGAAATCCTTCTCTGTTCCTGAATTCTGCTCACTGAAAGTGAAGCAGTTGGATTAGAAGGGGTGGGGTAGGTTTTCTATTTCCTTCGTTATCCCTCAACCCAGCTTACCCTGCCCTAAATGGGAGCAGTGACAGGCCTGCAGTGCCACAAGGAGCTGTGATGAGAGCAGCGGGGTGACAGGGGTCCAGCCAAGAGCCCCCTCAGCTCCAGCACCCACACAAGCATTTGTGCTGCAGGAGCCACCCGTGGGCACCGAGCACCCAGCTCTAAGCATTGCTGCACGAACACCAGCATCAGAAGCCACTGATGTTGAAGGAGAAGAAATTGTTTGCACGCCTCACATAATCTATTTTTATGCAGATTCTATGTGATCCGCACGCACACATCTAGTTTTAAAACAAAAGGACTTTTTTGACACTTCCCAAAGTCTAAGCTCAAAAATTAGAATGTGGAAATTCAGAAAGCACCAGGAGGCCCCTTTAAAAAGTAACTAAATTTTCCCTCTGGTTAAATGTAAAGTGCCAGGTTCCAAGTGGGTGACAGCTTTTCCCTATTTCTACAAGGAATTTAGTTGATGTTGCTTAATCTTAATTTTCTGTAATCTGCAACTGGTACAAATCAAAGTAGCTCCTATTGAGTGACAAGGATTTTAGTGAGTCACAGAGAACAGTCTCATTTGTATTAACAAGGGGCACAGCCCTTTAATAATAAAGCAGCAGCTATTTCTAATTTCACTTTGAATTTAAGTAGTACTTACAGTCAGCTGTGGTGGGAATCTTCAGAGCTTCTTGCTCTTCTACTGTATATAAGGTGTTCTCAGCCACTGTAGTTATCAGACCAGCTGTGCAGTTCACTTGCCTGAAAGGTGACAATAACAGTGAGCAAAGGTGACTTGACAGTGACTATAATTCTTTTGAACTCAACACAGTTGAGTTAAGAATAATGATAATCTTCATGATAAGAATCATGCTGCTACTTATGGAGCTGCAGTGGCTCCATAAGTAGATGCAGCAGTTCAAGAAAGCATGTGGCAGTGTACCCAGAATATCATTGAACAGGAGTTTAATTTTAAGCCTGTGCTTGAGATCCACTGACTTTCCTGTGATTTGGCAGATGCATAAATTCAACCTCTGCTTCAGGTCCTTTCACAGATTAAAAATTCTTGATGGCAGAAATTTAAATATCATCTGTAAAAACAGCCCGTGAGGTCAAACATACTATTGCTATTTAAAGTATTCATATCTTCTTGACTAAAATAATCCTGAGTGTATTTACTAAAAAGTACAAAGCAGTTCATTCAATATAAGTGCATCACTCGGCCCTTCCTTTCATGGAAACTATTCCTTGAGATTTTCAGAACTCCAGAAAACAGGCCTTTCTGCAACTTAAATGTTCTACCAGTCACAGCTCAAAAAGAGTTTAATAGTTTGGGTTTAGTAACAAAGAGAAACTAATTCTCTCTTCTGAATTACACATTTATGTAATGAATGTTAAACAGCAAGGGATGCAGAAGCTTGGCTTTGCAGACCAGGAGCTGAAAGGTTCTACAATATCCAGTATTTTAGTCAGCTTGCTGCACTTGGTGAATGCATTAGGGAAACAGATCATTCAGTCTAGAAAAATTCTTAGCTTCAAGTCTTTGGGAAGGAATTTGCTGTAGCGTGTTTTATTGTGAACACAGGAGTTGTCACCAAGAATGCTCATTAAATAATTTTACTGATGTGCTGTCTTGGAGCTTCTTAAGGTCTAATAACTGCACAGATTATTTTCTGACTCAGGTTGCCATCCCTGAGGAGAGGGGGAATACAGGAAGGAAGGGAAGAATGTATTTCTCTGATTTAAGAAATAGCTTTTCCAAACAGCTGACAAGGAAGACTGTCATGAAAAAGAACAGTGATAAAATGCTACTATGAATGTGGCTGAAGCCTGTAGTCATTCTGTTTATCAAGCAGCTCCTCTGGCGGGCTCGTACTTATCACCATTCATGGAACAGTTGGCAGAGATGTAGAATTACCTGAAGCCTCAGTTTTTACATACATCAGTAAATCTACAGAACCCCATTATTTTTATAGCTGGCTGGTCAGCTGATAACAACTAGGACTGCTTAGAAAGCGGGTAGTTGGATAAGGTATACATTTTTCTGTAAAGCAGTGCTTCCAGAAAGCATACATCTCTGGTCAAAATTTCTAGGTGTCTTTTAAATCAAAACTGGTTTTTTACAGAGAGAAAAAAAAAAAGTGATGTTTTCTCTTTTACTTCTTTACTACTTTTACTTTCTCTTTTCCTATACAGTTTTGAGAAGGCTTAACCTAAAACCCTGTCTTCCTATAAAGACACATTGAGAACACCATTTTTTTGATTTATACAAGCCAGCAGCAGCATGGATCCTCCAGTCTTTACCAGCAATCCTACTGGTCTTTTTTTTTTTAAGCGCTTCAGGGTTGAATGTTGCCCAATGAAACATGCCAAGAATTCAGTTTTGAATTCTTGAAGACTCTCAGCTCCCCTCCCCATTCAGTTCTTTCTTGCAGCCACTCCTCCCTGGACATAGTAGCTTTGCAGAATGGAGCCTGGCTGGAGCCATTCAGTGGACAGGAAATAGACCTCCAGGACCCCGGCTTGAAACTCTGCATCAGGCAGTGGGCTACCTGAAATCTGGCTGAATATCAACATATCTGACTAGGGTCAAGTGAGCAAAAGCATGGTTTTGTGCATTTATGAGGTGTGGGTTGAAGACTTGGAAGAGTTACAACTATGAAACCCCAACTATTTCATACCTGTGAGGTGTTTGTCAAGTGATCTACATTTGAATTTTGTGATCAAGAGAAATCCCAAGTTTTGCAAGAGAGGTATTCCTGAAAGCAAACTTTGGAAGAGGCATGTTACTGAGAATTTAGGAAGAAGCTTCAACCATCACTGTTTTGTATCAGGTTCCCAGGACTGTTGTTCTAGAAAGCCTTTGGTGAATTAAACTGTTATCCAGAACTCTCTTAATGACACTGTCATATAATTCTAATTAAAAGAGTTCTCTGCTCACTTCTGTAGCTCCTCTCATCCCAGCACTTCCAAGCAATTTACATTCATTACCCCTAATGAACTGGGTCTCACTGCTGCTATTCTGAAGTAAGTAAACAGCAAGTCAGTGTCACCCCAGAAAAAAGGACGTGGTTTAGAAGGATAAAGGTCAGCTTGTGTCTGATCCTGGCATGAACATGCAAGAGGGGAATGAGCTTTCTTATTAATTTATTGTAGAAAGCTGGAAATATTTGCAGCCCCTCCACTCAGAGATGTCACTTGGCTGGTAACCCCTGCAAGGCCAGCTCCCCAGGGAGCAGCGGTGACCCTGGCTGCTGTGCAAGGGACTTCTCACAGCGGCTCGCTAAGGAGAGCGAGCTTTGGGATGGGTCTGCTGCCTCCCTGGGCAAGGGATGCTGACAGCACTCCAATACGGAACATTTGCACTTGAAAACTCCTACGTTGCTTCTTCTGCTTAGCCCTTTCTAGGCTACTGAGTTGAGACATAAATAATTTCCCAAAATCAGACAAGAAGCAGTGACAGACCAGGGACTGTGATTCCCATTGCTCTTTGCTTCTGCCCAGGCAGCATTCACTTGTCCAGGCTGAACGCTTTAACACAAGACTGATTAATATATTTTCTTACAAATTTTAATAACTTCATCGCTTCTTTCTCCAGAGACATCCCAAAATGGACTTCTACCCTATCAATGAGTTTTCCACATGATACTCTTTGAATTCCCATATGTTAAAGTAAATGCAGCTTACCTTTTCAGCTGCTTTATTTTTCTAGCTGCGTAGAAAAACTGGTGTGATCTTCGTTGTTTCTTTTAATTGAGTTGTTATTTTGCTTTCCTAGAAGAAGGTCACATTTTTAAAAAAATAACCCCTTAGGAGAACCTGTTGCATTATCCACATGTGAAAGAATGCATAGAACAATGAGGGATCTCTTCATCCCAGGGGCCAGCAAAAAGCTATCAAATTTAATGGAAAAACATAAAATTTCTTCAGGGAAATTTTTGACCCAAATGCTTTTGCAGCAGTATTTGCAAACTCACCCTATTCCAGGATAATATGAAAGTTATAAACAAAAAAAAAAAAAGAAACCAAACCACAAACCTAGTCTGAAGAACTGCGAGCACCATTCTTTTAAAGGTAAGATCCCTTTTCAGATGAGGTCAATGGTGAAGAAAAGCCTGGTATTCAAAGAGGGCAATATATATCCTATCTGAGGGGCCAGTTCCACCTGTATCCTGTTCCTAAGTAGCAGAAGGGGACAGGTGCCCAGGCTGGTATGTTGGAGCAAGCCAAAGGCAGCAAATTAACATCCCAGCTGGGGAACTTTGGTTTGTTTTGGACTAAATACACACCACGCAGGGCAAACCACTGCAAGCCCTACCACCCACTAGCTCACCTCAGGTCTTTGCCCTCGTTTCTAATCTACTTTCTGTTATGTGCCAAAGGTTCATATGCTTTTTACCTTCCTGACGTCTGCTGATCTTACCTGCAGAGAGGAGATGGTTACTCTACTGCACAAAATTACCAGACGCCTTGGGCACAAATGTCAGGAATGGACCTTCTGGGTTATTGGAACTAGATGCTCGCTGTCAGTCAGCCACGATGCACAACCTGTGTCTGGCTCCCTAAATTTGGCCAAGTCTCTACTGAAAATAGTTTGAACTTTTGCCAGCTGGACAGCTGTTTCAGACTTTGAGGGTTTTGTTGGTTAGAAATATTTGAATTCCTAATGGTTTCATTTGCATCTTGTGTTTATAGCCCTTCATTCTTGGTTCGGTATTGTTCTTTGGCTGAATTAATTATTTTCACTTCCTAGCATTTACTTTCCCCTTGTGTATTTATGGAGTGATCATATCTTCTCTCAGCTTTTAATTGCTGTGTTAAGCCAGACAAACTCGTGTCATCTCTTCTCATAAGGTATTTTCTCCTGGTCCTTTCTCTGGTTATGCTAATAAGGTTCTCCCTACTCATTTCACCTTGAGTTCTTCTTTCTTCAACACAGATAATCAAAACTATCCCCATTAATTCTGGTAATGGTTTACTAGTGCCTTGTACAATGGTGTAGATACATACCCTGCCCACTGCACCCCTGGAATTTTTGGCCAATCACACTGGATTTCGTACTATTTTCTGATCTTTACGATGTTGTGTTAGCTGGCAAAAAAAAAATATAGACATATGCTGACTTCTTGTGCATTACAATACTAAATATGACTTGGCCCAAAAATAAATTAGAGGTCCTTTAATTTTCTGGTGACCTATACTTCATTCTCATCAACAATCTGCATAATACTAGTTTCCATCTCTCCTCTGTTTGGAAGAAAATGAAATATGCTACATCTGTAACAATTATCTTCTTCCAAATATCAGAGGGGTTTTTAATCACAGAAAGATATCTATTGCATTGACTCTGTTAAATCCCTTGTAAGCTTTCATATTCGTTGTGTTCCGCCACACATTCCTTCCTTCCTTCCTTCCTGGCAACTAAGTAGTTATTGGAAGAGGGCTGGCTGGCTGGGAGGTAATGTCACGTATCTGAAATTGGGTTTATTGCCTTAGAAGTTGAGCAAGTAGGTATTTTTTCAGGCCCTGCTCTAACCATCTGATGTTTGACCTTAAACAAATCCTTTCCCATGTCTCTGCTTTGGTTCCCTGTTTATGCAGGACTGATAATGTTGTTTTTCATTCTTGATGTCCATGGCTGAAAACTGCTACATCATAAAAATATGAGAGTTGTTTCCAAGTGCTTATCTACAAGACAGCTGGAGTTCAATTAGCATAACTGAAGTAATTAATAAATAATTATAAGAAATAATTATCTTTGTAGGGCATATTTGGCCTTTACATGATCTTTCATGAGAAAATCTGGTACTTTCATTTAAATGCAATATTTTGCAAAGCAATCTAATCTACTGAGTAGGAAGGCCTGTACTTCTGTTTGATTGGTTGGTTGGTAGTTGAGTTCTCTTTTTAAAGTGAAATAAAAATAACATATCCTTAGTTATTACCAAAATTAAATCCCTCTTTATCTTTGTCCTCACACAGATGCTTCCTCATGATGAGGAAGGTGCTGTTTTCAGTTTTGATTTTCCTTCTTACTGAGATCCAGTATAGTTACGCCTTTCCAAAACACGGCGAATTTTATCTGTAAGTGCCAGAAGAAAAATAATGGGTGTCCTTCCACAAGGTGAGAGAAGCCAGGACCATTTTTTACTATCATTATTTTTTTTTACTACCTTGCAGCTGGAGAGCGTTGGGCCAGTTGCAGGTAGCTTGGAAAAGGTTGAGACAGATTTGCAGCAGTTAAAGGCCCCCCCTCAGCTGCAGTCAGAGAGCAGGCTGGACCACCCCAGGGAACGCTCAGAGAAGGACTGTAAGTCTGGACTGTTCTCTGCTCCAGCATCTATTCCAAAGGAGGAATCTCATCTCGGATCTGCGTGGAAACACAGTGGCTCACTGTCACCATTGCTCTCTGCCAGAATGCAGCTGGAAGGGAGAGGTGCTGTACCTGACAGATCTGCCTCCTCCTCCTCACGGCTCCTTAACATCCTGAGAGCAGACTCAAGAGCCTGCTTTTAACACTAGTATTGGTGAAACAGTGCAGCTGTAAATGTGCCGTGCACTCGAGGAAATTAGTCCACCCAGCAGCATCCCAGTCTATTATTCCCTTCAACACTGAAAAGAAAAAAAAGAAGGGTGGGGGCAGAATCGTGTTGCTGCCTGACGCCATGTAGAACTGCAGTAAGGAAGCCCTGAAATACACCTGCAAATGGGTCAGGATGTGTAGGCAGCGATGGACACTGGTGCAAGAGGCAACTGCACAACAAAATTAAGCTTGATGCTGCAGGCTAGCCAGCAGACTACCAGAATAATGACCTGTAGTTTTTTATTTCTTTATATATTTACTTGTATCAAACTGTAATTTCTCTGACTTTCCTAATGCAAATTCAAGAGGACTAATCATGCATTGGAGAAAAATGGAAAATATAGGACTTTGTGATTTACTTTTTGGAATTGAATTATGAGGGTAATAATAATAGCAATCATGCACACTTTTAGCTGCCAGAAATATAGATCACAGTAGCAAAATCTTATTTAGTAGACACTATTAGAATCCTCTAGCAATATGAATACAGACAAAAGCCATCCTGGTGCCATGCTCCAGAAACATACATTTACTGTGAGGGACACACTGATGGTAATTAATATACTTTTGGATTTCTTCCTTCTACCTGGGTCTATGACTGTGGTCTTACCTAGCATGACCATCAGCAAAC
The DNA here is from genome assembly GCA_004320125.1 of Scolopax mira. Taxonomy (NCBI): domain Eukaryota; kingdom Metazoa; phylum Chordata; class Aves; order Charadriiformes; family Scolopacidae; genus Scolopax; species Scolopax mira. The sequence goes on from BJBW01006286.1 coordinate 30,979, forward strand.
CAGCTCACTGTTATATTCCAGTTCTATACAGAGAGGCAAGTATTCAGCATTAGAGGATAAGCAAGGGAAACGGAGACAACAAACAGATTATCATCAGCAAACTAATCGTCCTACAGTCCATCAGCCTTCTTTTTCACTGAAGTCAATGAAAAACATTACAGTGGGCTTCATCTAAATCCCCACAGAGAGCTGACATCCTCACAATGAAAAACTTCTCTCCTGAGAGAAGGCTCTGGGGAGACCTTATTGCTGCCTTTCATTATATTAAAGGGACTTACAAGAAAGACAGAGAAATCCTTTTGATGAATGTTTGTAGTAACAGAACAAGGGGGCAAGGACCAGTGATTTGAAACTGAAAGAGGGTAGATTTAGATTAATTATAAGGAAGAAGTTCTTTACGATGAGGGTAGTAAGACACTGAACCAGGTTGCCAAAGGAGATGTTGATGCCCCATCATTGGAAGTGTTCAAGGTCAGTTTGGATGGTGCTGTAAGCACCATCATCTAGTGAAAGATGTCCCAGCCCATGACAAGGGGGTTGGACTAGATGATCTTCAAAGGTCCCTTTCAACCTGACTTATTCTAAGGTTCTGTGATTCTGTGATTGTCCAATGGATTGTTTGCTCCATAAAGATTATCAGCTTGTTCTAAAGGTTCAGAAAGACACTGAGCCTCACTTGTTACTATATTATATCTTGAGGATGGATTTATACCATGAGAAGTGGATGTTAAAGGATGTTAAATCAAAGCGATAGCTTTACTCATCCTTTTTTCCTTCTTGACACTTACATAAATGACTGCATAAGATCCAAGAGATATTCTTTTTATTTGACTTGTTAACCTACAGGCAAGCGTAGAGCATGTCTAGTCTATACAATGAACCCCCATGCTATAGATATACCTAAGCTAATTCTGAGAAAGATAGCATGTCCACAAAAATCTGCAAATCAGCTCTGCTGGGTTTGATCCTAGGTGCAGTATAGCCTCTCATTAGAACTTATTACTCTTGGCACAGCATCATGCTGATACAGCTGTACAGCTTCCAGAGCTATTTCATTTGGCTCTTAGCTCAGGGTTCACTGGAGTCTTGGGCATAGATGTGCACTGTCATTTGGTCAAATGAGTGAAGCTTTCACTCATTAGTTCAAATGGCCGTTTCATTTGGGAATTAGATAAATGTTGAAATCTTCCAGTTGCGTAGTCCAATTATTGTAAATAAGGTCATGATTTTTGACAACTACCTGATTATTAACAGACAGACAAGCTACACGGTAATTCCTGATTGCAGTCAAGCAACTTGGTTCAATAATTTCTCTCTGAGATGTTGTTTTGGTGGCTTTAATTTTCAGTTGTTTCCCTTGAGAAGTGGCCTCCTTAAAGCAGGTCCTGTGTTCCAATATGGCACTTCAGGGTAGCATCTGTAGCCCTTTCCACATATTTTCAGCAGCCAGGAACAACTTATCAATGCTGTTTCCGTGTCAGCATTGGCGTGGAAATGTCACACTGTGTCTCACCCCTCTGCAATTGAGGGCAACAGGGCACATAATATAGAGATGACTTTGTAAAATTATCTTTAAACTTAACTGTCTGAGTAGAAAAGGTGGACAAGATAGTGCTTTCAAATCTAGAAAACCCTATATATAGGGCTTTATATATATATATAAATATATATATATATATATACAGAGTCTGCTCTGGAAGGATTCCAGTGATTACAGATATGACACCATACATAAACTACTAGTTCTAGATATGTTTAGCATCTCTATCTGTTGATTAATTTTCCATTTTCAGTCTTTTCACTGAATTCTGTCCACTGGGTTAGTCAGTGAGCCCTTTGTCAGAAGTGTATTTACAAACAAACTGTCCAAGAAGTTTTGCAGGTGTTGCCCTTACAGAGATACAATATTTTCAAGCTGCTTTTTTCATGGAACAAGTGAGCAAAGTGAAGGGGGTAAATATATGTCTGTCAGGTTTTAGTCCACAGTTTATAGCTTATTGTTGTATCCTCTTTTACAGCCAAGAAAGTAAGCTCTGATTCTAGCCATAACAAGCCATTTATGTTCTAAGAATGGGATTTCAAAAGGGTCCTAAAGAAGTTAGATACTATTCCCTTTGATGTAAGTCAACTAAAACGTCAGTGAGCCTCATTGAAGGGTATAAAAATGGTAAGGGAGACAAGTACAAGGGAGAAGATGAAAGAATGTGTTTCAAAGAAAGGATAATGGGATGGGATGGGATAACGGGAGGGAAGGAGAGACAGGCAAACAAAACTGAATGTGAGGAGGGTTGTAATCCCTCCTTCTTTTTTTTCATAGCTGATGTGTCTTGAGAACCTCCACTTACTGCTTAGCATCTTATGAGCATCCACCTGTCTGTTAGAGTCTCTTTCTTTGCTGGCAGCCGCATTATACCTGAAGATACTTGTCTGCAATTTATCAACAAAGATCCAACTAAGAAAATAGGGAAAAAAGATACTCGAAACCCGAGCAGTTCTAGGAAGATGGGAGATCTAGCAGTTCATAGATCTTGAAAGCCAGAAATGTCTAGCAGCTCATTTAGCCTGACCTTCTGCATAGCAAAGGACATAGACATGCGTGCTACTTCCCATGCAGTTAAACCTCAGAAATTGTGTTTATCTAACGCATATCTACCAGAAACCCTTGAAAGGAAGGACCCAAGGAATGCAGAGTCCTACAGACAATGCAGTCATAGAATACCAGGAGAATATGGAATGGAAGAGACCTCAAAAATCATTTGGTCCAACCTTTCTAGGAAAAGGAGAGGTCTAGGCAAGATGGCCCAGCACCCTGCCCAGCTGAATCTTAAGTGTCCAATGTTGGAGAATCCACCACTTTTCTGGGAAGATTATTCCAATGACTGATTGTTCTCATTGTGAAAAATTTTCTCTTGTGTCCAATCAGAATCTCTGCAGGAGTAAATTGTACCCATTACCCCTTGTCTTTCCCATGAGACTCCATGTAGCAACCTTCAAATATTTGAATATGGTGGTAAGGTCTCCCACATTCTTCTTTTCTCAAGGCTGAACCAGCCCAATTCTCTCGGTCTTTCCTCATATGGCAGGCTTCCCAGTCCTTTGATCATCTTTGTGGTCCTTCTCTGGACCCTCTCCAGCCTGTCCACATCTTTTTTGCATAGCAGGGACCAAAACTGAACACAGTATTCCAGGAGTGGCCTGACAATTGATAAATAGAGTGGGGTAATGACTTCTTTATCCCTGCTGGTGATATAGATAAAGATATCTTTATATCTTTATCTTCTTTATCTCTGCTGGTGGTGTCCTTGTTGATGCAACCCAGCATCCTGTTGGCTTTCTTTGCTACAGCAGCACACTGTTCACTCATGTTGAGCTTGTTGTCCACCAGGTCCCTTTCCACAGAGCTGCTCCCCAGACGGGTAGATCCCAGCCTGTGCTGCACTCCTGGATTATGTTTTTCCAAGTGCAAGACTTAACGCTTGTCCTTGTTGAACTTCACATGGTTCTCATTAGCTCACTCTTCCAGCCTATCCAGACCTTCCTGTAGGTGCTTCAGTTGTGTCGCTTCCTTTTTAAGGGCCTCAGATTTAAGATAAGGAAATGGTGGACCTGAACAGAGGTAAAAAATAAGAACACAGAACAAAGGGTGAGGAGAGCATTTTGTTTGCCAAAGTTGCACTTCTATGTTCTGAACAGATGGCTGACAATGACCTGAGACCTTAGAAAATTGAATCGATGGAAGAAACGTGTTCAGATTTAATTGTAGGTAATTGCACAAAGCACAGGAAGGGTAAAACTAAGCCACAAGCCTCAGTTTATTGAGTGAATACATGTGGCAGGAGCACAAAAAATCACCTTTGTTCAATTTTATGAAGTTACTATCACAAAATATTGTACTGATTGAATAAACCAAGCCCCTAATTTCTTTTCCTTTTTCTTTTTTTTTTTTTTAATTTCATAATTAAGCAGTTTAAGACATTTGTTCAAAGTCTGGTCCTAATTTTTATTTCTTGGAATAACTGGCTTGAGTTTTATGGTATTTGATGGAATAGAAAATATGATGATCATTAGGAAAATTCACTTCATGAGCTACAAAGTCACTGACCAGTAGAAATCTCTGGGGCCTGTACAGTTCATTTTCTACATATTTCCGAAAAAATCCTGCGCTGGTTCAGTTGGCTACTATGGCCACATGTATGTAAGATATCTTCTAACCATTCCCTTCAAAAGCTTGGCAGAATAATACCACTCTTATGTCAACCAAGGATGTATTCTCATCAAAGATGCCACATCACACAAGGGTTGTGTGTGTAGACACAGAGAGATTGAAAAGTAAACCATACTTCAGGAAAAAAAATAATTAACTACATATTCTACATTCACTAAAATATTCTACATAATTATTTATGCTGAATTTCAGAACAAATTTCTTGTTGCACTGCATCTGGCTGAGACGGAGCTGACTTTCCCCACAGCAGCCCATATGGTGCTGTCTTTTGGATTTGTGCCTTAAACAGTGTTGATACCACATCAGTGTTTGGCTGTTGCTGAGCAGTGCTTGCACAGCGATTCAGGGACTCAAGAGACATGGGAAGAGTAGTTGCCAGTGAAAACTGAGGAAGAAAAAAGTTGTTGAGTATCTCAGCCTTCTCCATGTCACGTGCCACCAAATACCCTCTCTCATTTGTAAGGGATGTCTCTTTTGTCTTTCTGTTCTGACTAACATGCCTGTTATCAGATGTTCATCCATTTTTGTTAAGGTGTCAATTATTTTACTTCAAGGTGCCCCTGGTTGAAGAATACACTTAATCTGTAGGCTCAAAAAATTCATTCCAAAGGAAACTGAGAATTAAAAGTAAGAACCAGCATCATATCTCGTGTGTGAGACATGCTGTCATGTAGCCTCTGCCCATCTAGAAAGCTATTTTAATTGACATACTTCATGGTTTTTTTAATTCATCAGTCTAGCAAATGTTTCCTCCCCTTTGGTTTACAAGAGTCATGTTTTGAGGTTCTCTAACTTTCAACATTTCCGCAGGTACACGCACTGAAAATGGCCTTTGATGAGAAGGTTTCTCTGGAATGCTGTAAGATTAAATATAAAACTATAATACGACTTTATACAAATGGTACTCATGTCAGAGAGAATAATTTTCTCCAATAAGTATGAATTTCATTGTAAGTCTCTCAGGTTGTGCTAAAAATTTCAGTTTAAGGCCCTACATAAAGCTAACTATGCAGGCACAGAACTTCTACTCTTTGCCGATTCTCTAAACTTTCTCTTTTAAAGGAAGAATAATCTTCCTTTAAAAAACTAGAGATACTTCCATCCAGGAGAGCAAGAGCTTGCAAAATGAGCATTCTTGCAGAGGTTTTCAAAATCCTAGATGGGGTTATACTTCAGGTACCCACAAACAATATCAACAGTTGCCTCAGAATAAGGTGAAAAGTCTGCTAAGGGGTTCTCATTTTACAGACTTGTAGACAGCTTTTGGGAAAGATTTGAGGCAGTTCTTCAAAGCAGAAAGTAAAGGAGAATTACAAACACACCCTTGAAAATAGACTTGAACACAACATACAACTGAAGTACTGGACAGACTTTAATTCCTAATTTTCCTGAGTTTATTGCCAGAAACACTGAAGTTGTAAGACATAATAACATTAAAAAGAAACATTAGCCTTCCTTTAATGGCAAACTTTGGCTCATACAGATTTTCTGTCTTATAAAGTGCAAAAGGCCAAACAGACTAAATTCATGGCTTATGAAAGGCAGTTCATTCAAGAAATGAAAATATTTTATTCAGCAGAGAACAGAGAGAACAACAGTGATAAAATATGCTTTTAATTTTTTTCTTTTAGAAATAACCAATTTTGCACAAAAAAGATGTCAACTTTGCAATTCATTTTGAAATAACATTCTCTGTAAAAAGTTTATTCCTATCCTTTCAGTTTTCATAAAAATGTATTTAATTTAGTCTGACATAACCTTATGAAAATCTATTATGCCATGCGCAAAAATATTTCCCACTATTTCTCAGTATTGTTTGTGATAATGGAGTGATGCTACCACAGTTTAATAGCCTTGCTGGGTGAGATTTTTATGGGACTGTTTTATTAATTCAGCCAAACAAGAAACCACAGCTGTGCTGGGACACTGAGACCATAATTGGGCACCCAAGATTTTTCAGAAGAATTAAAAAGGTGCTGCGTATTTTATATTTTTTATGTAAGAACAACAATTTAAATTGAACTCTTGATTGTCTTTTCTTCTGTGTCCATTATCCTCCTTTGTGAATGCTGTCCATTTTCTGGTAACCTTTTCATCTGATGTTTTGCCACCATAATGTAATTTACAGCTCCAAATTATATACATTAAATATCATTAAGAAAGTCAAAATTCTATTTCTTCATTCCAAAATCATCCATATATTATAAATCACACTTGCTGTTTAATAGTAAGTATCAATTATATAGTTTGCCATGGATGACCTGGAGGAATGGCTGGTAGAGCCTAGTGGACATTTGTAAAATTTCTTAACATATTTTGGATCAATCACTATAAATGGAGCACTGTAGTGTTTGCTAAGAATTAATTCCTTTTTCAGCCATAAAATAACACATAGGTCAATACGACTGCATTATTAGTTCACTGTAAAAACTAATTACCTCTCAAAAGAAAAAAAATTGTAGACTTCTATACCTCTTTAACAAAACACATATTTCCCTAAAAATGGAAACTCAAAAGCTGCAGAAAACAAAAGGTAATGTCATTGTTGAAGGGTCAGTTGATGTTTTCATCTAAAGCCAGAACATGTTTTTCCAATATTGTTGAAATTATTAGTGGAAATTAAAATATCATATTCAAGATTATAATTTATTCTGGTTAAATATTACAAGCCAAGCTGATTTGATTTCCATCACGCACTATAGAAACTTTTCCCAATGGCTTCCTTGGAAATACTTTAACTATTACTCGACTTAGAAGGAACTGACCATGCTTATAAATTCTGAAAGGTGGCTGAGCAGCATGTGTTTCTAGTAAGCATGACTCTTTTCTGTTTAGGAAGTATAAGGGTATTAGGGTGGTGAGACCCTGGCCCAGGTTGCCCAGAGAAGCTGTGGCTGCCCCATCCCTGGAGGGGTTCAAGGCCAGGCTGGATGGGGCTTGGAGCAACCTGATCTGGTGGGAAGTGTCCCTGCCCAGGGCAGGGTGTTGGAACTAGACGGTCTTTAAGGTCTCTTCCAACCCAAACCGTTGTATGATTCAATGATTCTATTTGTTTACAATGTAAGATGTGATCCCTCTTGCTTGGTGTTTCAGCTGCTACAGAGGTTTCCTTTTCGTTTGATGTTGGAAACGGGCCTGTGGAAATTGTTGTTAGATCTCCCAACCAGCTCAATGATGACCAGTGGCATCGGGTCCATGCCGAGAGAAACGTCAAACAGGCCAGCCTGCAAGTGGACCAATTACCCCTGGAGGTCCGTAAAGCCCCAACAGAAGGACATACACGACTGGAATTGTACAGCCAGCTCTATGTTGGTAAGATGCAGAGTGGGGAACCGGGCTTTGCTCTTTATGTTGAACGCTCCTTATGCTCACACCTTGCCAGCAGCAGGTAGTTCCATGTGGGAAGTTGTGCCCCAGAGGCACTTGCATGACAGCACAGGGCAGAAAAATTAAAAAAAAAAAAAAAAAAGAAGAAAAGACAAGCAAGTAGGTAATTATAGAAATAAGATCATCTAAGTGAAAAATATTCTGTGTTGGCAACTTGTCATTTTTGCCTTTCCTCAGCTGGCTGAAAGTACCTTTAGCAGGCAGTAGTGTCAAACTCAGTTTTTGCTGTGTCTCTCTCTCTCACACAGTGAGTCACCACAGAAGTGACGAATTCTGCCCAGGTCTTGGCAGGGCTGCGAGTGCCTGCAGTGCCCATCTGAGTCTTGGCAGCACTTTCAGCCTCTTTAGGTTTGGTCATTGCCCAGGCTTTTGCATTCATGGCCCTCGCTGCCATCTTTCCCCTTAGTCCCAGGGGCTGTTTGCCCACTCGGTGCAGGAAAGCATCCAATGGAGGAAAGCTCTGAGCGTAGCACAGCAGTGTTACACAAGTGGAACCCTGGAACCAAGGTCGTCCAGATGCTTTCTGGAGCTGCTCTTCTCTGCTACATTTTGGGAAGTGCCAGCAGCACGTGCATTTCTGTGACTGTTAGCCCCGGGGCTGTGAAGTGCAGACATGCCAAGTGCCATTAGCTGGAATCAGAACCGCGTGAAATGTTCAGCAAAGAAACACTTTTCTACCTCTCTAGATATCTGTAAATGGGAGAAGAGGGAAGGGGGAAGGTAAAAAAGACATTATCTCATTTTTTTTCCCATGTTGCTCAGGATTCAACAGCAAAACTAATTAAAATAGTGCTTAAAACCTTCACTGCCTTAGTAAACAGCACGGTGTCCCTGCAAACTGTGTATAATGTGTCACCAGATGTGCAGTCATTATTTACAAACTCAGATTCTCCTTTGCTGCTGACTGTGATCCCAATAAAAGGTGGCTTCAAAATAAGATGAAGTATAAAGTTTGTTTAAAAGAGGGACCCTTAACTTTTTAAAAGAAATTCCAAGCCTTTTGCTGAAAACAGGAAGAGATGGATTTTTTTATAGTCTGAGTTCTTGGGGTATTATTATTAATGTTGATTTCCATTAGTAGGTTTTGAATTAACTGCAACATGAGCAATGTTTTGAAATACCTAGTACCTTTACTGCCAAATCTGCATGTCCAAACCTGCAACAAAATTCCTTTATTTCTGAATCATATCCATTGCATACAACTTGGTGATTGAAGCACATGTCTCAAAGAACAGATTTAAATCCTTATCCAGAGTCAGACAGAGAATTGATTTGAGTTGGAGTGTCCCAAATGATCACCCTAAACATTGGGGCCTGGAGAGCAATACCGAGCAAGAATTGTTTTGGTGCCTCTCATTCCACTTTCTGTAGAATAAATGTCTATTCCTAGGGCTGCGAGGGAGCCTGAGGGACGATGACTTCACATCCTGAAGTAGGGGCTGTAACAGTCACTGGGAGGGGAAAGAAGGCAAGTAGATGTATTAGGATCTTTTTCCTCACCACAGGGTATATGAGTTTACATAGAATGGAACCGCACCAGAATGCCCTCTGCCACCTGCAAGGGCAGAGGCCAAGCATTGCCTCCTCTTACCCCAAATCACCCAGTTAACAGCACCTGATTTGTAGCAACCCTCTCTCTTTGGTGTGTATTAAGTCCTTGTCCCCATTCAGGTAAATATCAGCTCTGTGCTCTGTGGTGAGGAGTGTTCAGATCTCCTCAGGGACTCTTCGGCACCTGCAGTGATCAAAGAGGTGAGACAGTGAGGAGAAAGGATGGCAACCACTCCTTGCTATTTCCATTTTTTAGGATTTTCTTTGTTTCTACTACAGCCTCAGATAAGACTTTCCTAGCTAAAATCACATTTTTCAGCCAGTGTTTACTAGGGGGGAAAAAAGAAACAGTTCTTATTGACTGCTAAGTAAAGCCATCTCAACCCAGATTTTCAAATGCAGCTCTTCAGTGCCACATCCTTCACCCTAAACAATATACCTGATGTTGCTTGGAAATTAACATCTCTATGTTCTACGGCAACTGAGAGCGGGGATTTCAATCTGGTCTCTCTTTCCTCATCATGGCTTTGAAAGATGTGACACTGCATATCATATTATGGCATTATTATTAGTCATCACTAAACATATGGAGAGTAAAGCTATAGCTTAGCAATCAAGCCAAGCCCATTTCTTCCACTGTTATTTCTAAAAATCTTGAAGTGAAATTCATTCTTACAGTGGAGGGCTAGAATCTCTAATGTAAAGGCACTATTTATGCTTACATGTGGTATGATATCTTAGGTTAGGAGTCATTGATTCCATTGTCATTAGGACAAGGCAATCCCTTGCCTTTACAAAGAAGTTACTCATTTCCAGCAGCTGTTGTCACAAGCTTAGCAGGAGGTCTCCCGTAGAGCATCAGCCATAATATCTGTTCAGTGCTGACTTACACGTGTACATTCTGTCTCAGGTGCTGCAGGAGGCCAGCGAGGCTTCCTGGGCTGCATTCGTTCGTTAAGGATGAACGGGGTTACGCTGGACCTGGAAGAGAGAGCCAAAGTCACGCCAGGGGTGAAGCCAGGCTGCTCCGGCCACTGCACCAGCTACGGGATGTACTGCGCCAACGGCGGGAAATGCGTCGAGAAATACAACGGCTACTCCTGCGACTGCTCCAAAACTGCCTACGATGGGCCTTTCTGCATTAAAGGTAAATGCTTTAGTGCAGGACTCGGAGTAGCCTGAGAACAACAACAAAAATAGAACCAATGCTTCAGCTTTTATTAGTTAAACAAGTAAATCCTCTTTAATACGTCTTACAAACAAGTCAAATTAAGCACCCAGGATTTAAACACGATGGTTTAAAACCACATCTCTCATTAGTACTAATATACGTTACCTATCTAAGTCAAATAATGCACCAATCCAGTGCATCAGGAATGCTTGGAGTCATAGCAGCTCTGACAAACTGTGTTCTGCAGTCTGGAGCTGTTGGACAATAAATTCCTGCTAGCGCAATGCCATGGTTACTTCTTCATAAAAACCACAGATTTCAACAATAGCTACCTAGTCTCATTCAGAAACATATTTGGAGATACATAGGTGTGAGCTTTGGGTTGAATATCCGTATAAATTGAAGGACAATGTAAATTGGGAGGCCAGCATTTGGATTAAAAATTTTATCCATCCCTAACCAGATCAAATCTTTCAGTAGCTCAAACTGGTTTAGAGGTTGAACTTGTACCGGGAGGGGAAGGTACATGTTCGACCTTTGGAAATGTCTAAAGTGTGTTCTTAATTTTCAAAATCAATGATTTAAGAGACCAATTTACTATACACACACACGCCTGCATAAGAAAGAAAGACAAGAGGTGAGGGAAAGAATTTTACATACAGAGAAAAAAAAAGAATAAAGATACTTACTTATTTCCACATGTTTTTTTCTTATTTTGACCAGAAATTATTGTGACAAAGTAGTAATGGCAGTATAATTTTCCATGTTTGCACAGTTTGCAGGCTTTGTGGCCATTTGTATGTTTCCCTTATATATTCTCATTATATTCTTGAAACATCCTTTTCAACACCTCTGAAGGCTTCCTCACAGTTACCTGAGGTGCTGTAGTATCTCTCAGCAGCTCTCTTTCACTGTGCTTTTATTGGTATATAAAATCATCCAATCTGTTGCTTTTCCTAATAATTTTAAAAGCTTTCCCAAAAGATACCAAACCTCCAGTTTCAACTAAAAAATGCGAAGGCTCTTCTCAGCCGTGTCCATGATGTTGAAGAAATCTCTGGCCTCATAAACTGCTCCCTTGCTTTTACCTGGCCCGCTGTGGCGGGGTCCTGCAGGCAGGATGGGTCACCAGGCACCACCTTCCCTTAAGGAAGCTGCCTTGGCAGTAGGGGAAAGCTCATGTCCTTCGACATTCCAGTTTCCAACTCCTTCTTGACATCTCTTTTTCTGCCAAATCAAACTGTGGGTGTTACTTGGCAAATACCCATACCCTGCTCCCTCCCAGCCACGCTTGGAGGAAACCAAGTTTAAAACAGAAAGAGGCAGTCTTTTTACCCGATCCTGGGTTATGAGCTGATATTTCAGTTCAGTTTTCATTAGCACTTTGACACTTTCCTCTCTCTAAAAGCACTGAAATGCCTGTGAACATGTTTTTAAAGACTGTATTCTCTTTTTTCATCCAATACCACCCTTTATAGCAAGAACATAGTCGAATGTGTTCAAGACCAGGTTGAATGGGGCTTTGAGCAGCCTGGTCTGGTGGGAGGTGTCCCTGCCCAGGGCAGGGGGGGTTGGAACTCCATGATCTTTAAGGTCCCTTCCAACCCAAACCATTCTGTGATTCTATGATTAATACTGCTCAGTGGCCTGTGGCTTTCTAACCGGCACAGCAGTATGCAGCTGGGCGCTGGGACGCTGGGTGAGGCTAATACGAGGCAAGCAAGAATATTCCCCTTTGCCTACCTTCACTAGGAATTCATGTCAACTGCTGAGACATAACTAAGTCAGTGCTTTACAGGATAAACTAGGACTATGTTTTGTTATTTTACTTCTCTGAGTAAATCTTACAGGCCAAGCAGCTCTGTTGATTTGATCGTCAATAGCACCTGACTTTTTAAGTCATCACACTCAAATGGATACACAAAAATACACAAAAATACACTCCTCAGAAGTAGTGAAGGGTGCATAATATAATACCTTTCAACATACTAGAGTTTTCCCTTCCCCTTGATTTTAATTTGCCAGAAGAAGTTTTTCTTATCCCAAAATCTTATGTTGATATTCAATTCCCTTCCCCATGGTAAACTTTTGGGAGTTGGTTACGTACTGAAACTGCTAGGAAAAGTCAAAAGAATAGACCTCATTACTTAAGGAAATCACCATACAATGGTTCATAAAGATATCTCACAATAAGAACAGGCCTCACATACTGTGGATTTTTTTGCTGATGAAATCCATTTTTAGAGCAACTGATTGATGACTGACAAGAAATTGCATTGTCTCCAACCTTATTAGCAGCAGATCACAATGTGATTGATGTGGTAGTGGCCTGGAAATTACACTATTTTTTTACAAGGACCAAAAAAAAAGTGCAAAAACACAGCCTGACATCAATTTTAACTTTATTTTTGCTTTGTATTTGGGGCATATGCAATTGGCTTCACTTCTCTTTTATTGCTCAAAGAAATTGTTCTGTGGAATAGCTGCAGTGTTTCTGCAGTCCCACAGATTGCTTTCTGACCTTTCCCTGTCCTTTGTTTAAGCATAAATTCCCTTTTTTTTTTCTTCCACAGTTCTCTTATCATTAAAGCATTTCCGAGAAAACAATTATTTTTTATTCCTTTAAAAACAAGAAAGTCTTTCCTTCCTTTAAACAAAAAGAGCGAAGGTCAAATACTGCAATGGCTATGCAAAGCGTGTGGCAGCTGTGGTGTGGGGGATACCCCAGGGAGAAAGCATTCCTCATTTGGGAATTGAAGTGCTGTGGATCAAGTCTAGGAGAAAAAATTGCCTGCCACCAAGCAGCGTGGCAAAAAAAAAAAAAAAAATGCAATATCTGGTGCTGTGACTCATGTGCCTTCAGGTCTGCTGGAAGGGTAAATTCAAAGCTTCCCAGTTTCTGTTCAGGTACTCAATTTGCATCAACAAACACCAGGAAGAGGAGCACAGTGTGCATGGGTTTTTTTTCTTTCAAGTAAAGCTCAGATTCCCAGTGTTAATTACTGCAATCCTTCTGCCAGTGCCTGAACTGAACTTGCATGAACCCTGCAAGCCCTTACAGCATTATTGTCCTGGTCAGATTGCCTTCTTTTCTCGCTCCCTTCTCTGCCTCACAGGGAAAAACAGCTTTGTACGAATCTGAGTGGATACAAAAAACATCTGGTGCTTCGGCAGAGGGGTGAAGTAGCTCTGAAGCCTTCCATAGACTCTTAGACTGACATCTGACCACCTCCAACCTCTGCCCTGGTTGTTCAATTCCTTTTATTTTCCTGGGTGCAAATACATTTAAATTCTTTGCTGTAAGTAATGGGGAGGTGATTGTTCAAGTGCTTTAGGGCAACTAATGTCAGAATTTTTCATTGTTCATAATCCAAGAACCTGGAAAATCGAGGCAACATTCCCTCTCACCCCCAAAAATAGTTCTGCTATACACAACATGATCACAAGCTGTTAGACGAAAGTTATATCAGAAATTTTCCATGGGTTGGGAATGTTACGCTCCAGTCTGGTAAGTATGAATGCGGCAGTCAGGTTTTTCTACTTGTAGATCAAAATTCAGGATTTGGGTCTTATCCTCTATTGAGTAAATATATACACTCACAAAATCCCCAACATATACTCTGTAAAGCTACTCCGTTCTGCTCTCCTGTCAATACTGCCTTATTACACATGCCTGTAGTGCTCTAGTGCTTTGAAAATTGCATTTCACTTACGTAACAAGATTTCTTTTATTGGAGAAAACCCTTTTTTTTTTTAAAGCAAAACGTGCCTTCCCCATGCTACTTACATATCTCAAAGAGATATCAACCAGATTATAAACTGAACTTGCCAGCCCACTTCCCATCTATAATAAACTCCATATAAAATGCAAGGATTTCTTATTCTGTACAAATGAAGCAAATAAATCAGTGTAGTAACTTAAAAAATACTAGGTCCCGGCTCAGAAAAGGTGATAAACTTTTCATTTCTTTGTCAGCTAACTGTAATAGTCCTGCTCTGATGTCATTGTTCACCAAATGCAGATGTTTTATGGAAGTTGAGAAGAGCAGCTTCAGCAGTATTGCTGGCTGCTGCAAAGGGATTTGAGGTTCTTGCATCAGACACTCATCTGCAATATTTATACACCTGCATGCTATTGGAGTAGTATTGGCACCTCACAAGCTGAAAAGGTATTTATCCTTACAATAGCTCTGTGATTCAAGAAAATGTTTTTATTATGGTAATGCAGAAAGTGAACGCAATAATGAGGGAAGCAAGGAACTGCTCACTGTGAGAATGGATTCCTGTGGTTCAGGAAGGAATTGAAACCAGATCTCACCCATCAAAGTTGTCACTCTGAATACTGTGCAATCAACAGGCAGTCTCTAATATTTCTCAAATGACTCTTGCAAAGCTGCAAGATTTTCTCTGAGGTTACTTAGAGAACACCTCCAAAGACTCCCTGGCAGGAAATCACGAAACCTGGTCTGTTGTATATTTGACTCTTCATCCATCCTGTTTTATTTGATGGGGTTTTTTTCAACCATTATGGATATTTCCATTAGAAAGGGAGATGTCTTTTCATTTAAATTCATCAGAAAACACACAGCTCAGGTTGACAATCCCTTATTCTGAGCCTGCTGTCCTAGACATCAGTTCAAACTGTCGTCGATATAGAAAGATCTCTAGTAACTTTACATCAGTGCAGAATGAACAGCAACTGTGACTTTCCTGACCTTTCTAGTCTTTCCTTGGCATGTGCACTTCTGTCCAGGTATAGCAAGGTAAAATAAAAGGCACTGGCTTTACAGGGCTATTGCAGATGAAGGTTCAGAGCTCAGCCTTGCTTAGGGATGCCAGAGTGCTTCCTGGCAGAATCTACCTGTTGGCATTGAGTAGGGAGGGCTGAAGGTGTAAGCAATCCTGTGGCTTAAACCCATCTGCGCTGGCACTCAGCCCGTCCTACTGCAGGCAGCAAGAAACTGCATCCGTGTACGATGGAGCCCCGTGGTTTCTCAGGTGGGCATTATTTTATACATCCCCCAATTCTGATGGTCATCTGTTCAAAAGAGATTTTTTTCAATTCATTTTATTCATCAGTACTGATATGTTTATATATTATATATATATTTTATGTATATATATTTATATATATAGAAGCAAACCCTCAGTGGGTTTGTATTCTGTCAATGCCAATTGCTGTATTTTGGTATTTTACTCCTCATGTAAATCATTAAAATGTGCATCACAAATTATTACAGTAATGATAGCCAGAATATAAGAGTTGAGGATGTAGAACAAAACCTTTTAATCCCCACTTCTTGGTTTCACAAACTGAATACTGTGAGCCTGAAGAAGGAATAAAACGTTGAGCATTACCATCTTCAGAGCACTCAAAGCAAATCCTCTCCCAGCTCAACAGCTGTGAGACTCTGACCCTTTACTGATGCCCTGATGCCCGGGATGTATCTCAGCAAACAGTCTTAATCTTTGTGACCACAGCCTAGAAGTAGCTGCAATTTCTGGTGCTTTCTAGCACATTTTTAGCCACACGCCAGAAAAGCAAGCTGTAGTTAATTTATATTTAATATTCATAGCTACATGAGAAATCAAAAAAGGAATAAAATTATGCACTGGGAAAGTTTGTTTTGTTCAGTTGTCTAAATCGCCCTGACAATCTTTGTACATGCCCCGAGTGTCAGAACGCCCCCAGTCACTGTCCTTGCTTAGGATTTGGAAATGCTGCTTTTTGCATCCAGGACTCGGGGAAGGCACAGCATTGAGCACTGTCAAGCAGCGCCACAGAGGAGTATTTTTAATTCACCAAATCTGAGAGGGCCAAGGAGACGTTTAGGGCCCCCAGACGGGACATGCTTACAGCGGTTAAGAAAGCATCTCGGTCAGCTTTGTGAAACAGAGAGGAGAGAACCTTTCTCTGCTGCCGTTTCAATGTCTCCTGGCCAGGCTCCAGAGCCGTCGGGATTTTTACTTCAGCTTCTGTAAGGCAGGGATTTTCCCTGTTATTGCTTTGAAGGCCCAGCCTCACAGAAGCCAAATAGAGTAATAGCAGAGAAGCAACCAGCAGCGCTTTCTCCTTGGTCCTCGGATAGAAGGTGAGACTTGAGCCGGGTCCTGAGTTGATTTGGATAAAATGTGAGAGATGGCAGCTGTGGGTCAGGGACAGCTGTCCTGCTGCAGAAGGTAGATTCCACCTCTTACTGTGCCACTCTTGAAAAGCTCCCGTGTTAAAATTGGGGTGGTTTCGGGAGTGTGGATTTTGGGTTGTTTTTTGTTTTGATTGTTTTCAGATTATTTCTGTAGCCTCATACATCTGTTGCTTCTTTATTTATTAGGAGCAGTATCTTCATTCATGACGATCCCTGTTAACATTCGTGTCCTGGCCCGACACTAACATTTTGCTGATGTTAAACCAGCAGCAAAGGAGAACCAAAATCTTCCTTATATTTTCTTAGGCCTACGACACTGGTTCAGAAATGTCAGGACATTGTGGAATTTTTGTAAGAGAAATGGGGGGTTTTGTAGCTCTTTTTGCAGCTTCTTTTTTGCTTCTTTGTAGCTGCTTTTTTTCCTCCCTTCTTTCAATACTTATGATGCCAGACATGGGAGTGTACAAACATAAAAGTAGCTGAGCAGGGAGAGGGAGACTGGGCAGATGGCTGGAGAACTGTAACCTTCACAATAAGTTTGTCAGTTCTGGGTACAAGTGCATTTTGTGTAGAAATTTCGGATCGGCTTTTGCTTCATTCTTTTTCAAATTGAAGCCAGAGAGTTTTGTTAAAATGCATGCAGTTTGCACTGGGGATATCCCTCTTGCTTGATAAAATAATTTCCAGTGATCCACAAATCCTGTTCTGGGTTCCTCTAGAAAGCAATCCCAAACCATATGTGCTCACAAAGTCTTATGCCTGATGCCCCAAGACTCATCTTTTCAGGTAGCATTTGAAATGTGACAAACGAAAGCAGAGGGTGGTGCATGGGAACACCATCCACATTTCGGATGTGGATCCGAAATCCACATGCGTTTTGCCCATTTTATTCTGGCAGCATCCTGGTTTTCTGAATGGTTTTCCAAATGAAGGACTGCAAGACTTCAATATTCCTTCTATCAGAGCTTCAGGAAGACGATATGCTTGTCTACCTCCAAGTAGACAGTTTTTTCATTGATCAGCCCTCAGCATTTCAAAGTCATCTTAAACCAGTATTCAATATAGAGAAAATTGACCTTTAGCTTTTTCATATTTCTTGATAATTTAAACATCTTGCTCCTGTGAACTGCTAAGAACTTTGCAGCCCTGCTGCAAGGGCTTCAGCTGCGTTCGGTAAAGAGCATAATCATGTGCATCAACCTCTTTGCTGAGCTGGAAGTTGAGGGGATTCAGTATCTTCCTGTTGAGAGCCCAATACACCCACCCAGCCAAAGTGAACCTTCCTCTTATCCATCCTCTTAAGAGGTGGTGTGCGTGTGAGAAGAATTTCAAGGCTCATTACTAAGGCTTGTATGCCTGTAATAGCAAAACTATACTGAAAATTATTTTCTCTGTGCAAGTCAAGTTAAATGTACACAGCATTCTTAGCTTCGCCGAGAAATCCTTTTGGGAAAATACAGTCTTATCATTTCAGAGAGCACCATTTACTTAAAGCTTTCTTTGTAGTAATGAACATTTAAAGTAGCGATTCATAACATTTACAGCTGTGGAAAACTCCTCCCAGTTCAGCCCCAGCGCAGTGCTGAGGTCAGGACCAAACGTCCCAGTATTCCCAGTGCAAGCATAGCACTGGGCAATACCAAAGATCACTCCTAAAATAAAAGCCATGGTAAGCAGAGGCCAGGGGAGAACATAATTCTGCATGGGTGGGTGTGTGTGTGGGCAGAGGGGGAATGGCAGTGGGGACGGGCAGGGCTCCTGCACCCCGGCACCCCGATGCCAGCTGGGGCCAGCAGCTCTGCCACCGGCACCACATCTGCCCCAGGAGCTCCCCCGAGCTAGGCACAGAGCTTGGAGAAGAATAAACTAGCAACCACGGGGATATTTTTAAGCCTGTCTTTCAAGTACTGAAGAACTACAGCACAGACTGCTTTAGATGTGTAGGTTCTAACACGAGACATCACAGTTTTGGGGAGTATTTTCAGGATAGGGCCCTTCACTTTTAACACAGGAGTACTTAAGTTGCATCTACTGCAGAATATAGTTGTTAAATTGAATTGCCTCTCCCATAACTGTTTCATGGTGATTTAAGGTTTCTCCTATAAAATGGCAGTTATAAATCTATCAGAACGATTGAATTATTTATAGCACCTTGCGACCACAACTTGATTCCATGTTTTATATGGCTGCAGAGTGACAGGGACTAGGATATTTTGAGTGTTAGAGAGTTTTTACATGGCAACAGGAAAACACAAAGCTTTTCCAGCACTAGATTTAGCAAAATTCTGGAAAGGAGCATCAGTGAAGTCTATTATTATTTTACCTGTCTTCTTATCTTTTCTCTGCTCAATTACTCTGAATAAAGCCTCAGGTTCTTTCCTGGCACCTTCTGTGTCACTGCACAGCTTGTAAAATGGACATTTTGCTTCCTATGTTTTGTGAATAAGCTTTTTCTTAGAATTGTGTGACGACTCCAAATGCTGAAAGGAAATAAAAATTAAATTTCTTTTAAAATAAAGGCAGTGTCTTGATTTTTCAAAAAATTTAGATGGGCAACTTTGCAACATGTAGGAAGATAATAAATGATGAAAGATTTTTTGTAAAGACTGGTCACCTCTTTTAGCATTCTTTAGATACAGTATGCTATGCTTATAATCCTTATTCATCATTTTTTAATTTCTTATGAAGTGTTAATAAACATACCTTCTTATGAAGTTCAAATGTAATTTTAAAATTTCCTTTAATGAAGTTGTCCCAAACAGCAAGATTATCCAATGTCACTAAATGAATGACTGACATAAAAAGCCAGCCCAGCCATCCCAATACTCTTGGTATGCTATACATTACCAACGGGAGGCAATTGTGCTGTGATTCCCATAGGATGCAGTCAAAGTCCACCTTCACGGGAAGAATGTCAACCTGGAATTATGTTTTTAATGTTAAGAAACAGGCATTATTATTATGAGAAGTAATAACAACGCTTTTTCAACTGAAAGTGCTAATTCTGCCCCCAAAAAATTTATTTTCTGTCAGGTATATTGAAACATAATATTTTGTCTCGGATTGGTTTGAAAACTTTGGGTAGCTCCTCCTGGGAGCTACCCAGGGGGTTCAAGTTTCTCTTGCCCTGTTCCCCGCTGAGTCAAGCTCCCAAGCAAATTTTGTGGCCCATAAGGGCATCATAGTTATGCAGTTCTCATTCAGGATTGTGCTAGCAGTGGATAGCTTTCTAGCATTGCATCAAATCCTGTTACAAATCTTTGATGATGGAATTTCCATCATCCCTTTGTGAGGTCCTTCCAAATGCACTCACATTTGCTGGTCAGAATTGCTGTTTTTCCTTTTCCTTGACAGTGTTTGCTTATTGTGTACCTTAACTCTCTCTTCCTTGTATCTCCTTCTTTGGAGCACTATCTACTGCAAGACTTCAATGAGAATAAATCTAAGGTGTGGTTTTTCTGGTCTGTAGTATTAATACAAGATACAGGCATAGACCTTCTCTGTGACCCAAAGGAAATCTGTCTTTTGCTCTGTGAATCCAGGTACTGACCAATAAAATGGAGATTGTCCTTTTCATTCTCACTGGAAAATAGTGAGGCTCTTCAGCTAAATATTAGCAGTGCTTAAATAACGCAGCAGTAGAAAAATGTACATGATTAGTACTGGTCAAGTCAGTAGAAATATGTTTCATCCAAAAGTCATCAGCACATTTAATTTCTCTTTTTTTTTTTCTTCCCTCTTATGTTCAAGATGTTGGAGCATTTTTTGAAGAGGGAATGTGGCTTCGTTACAACTTCCACTCCCCAGGGACTAGCATGAAGGATTTGGTTAGCCGAACACTTTTGAGTTCTGCAGATCCTGAGATCACAGCACCCGACCTCAGCTTGAATAAAGAAGATCTCAGCTTCAGCTTCAGTACCACCAAGGCCCCTTGTGTCCTACTGTACATCAGCTCCTACACCCAGGACTTCATGGCTGTGCTTGTCAAGCCCTCTGGTAAGCAACCGCCCTGAGCAATCTCCATTGAAGGCACCATTGATAATAGCACCACCTTGGCATTCAGATGAAGGTCTGAACTAATGAGAAAGTCTCTTCACCTTTGTCATGTAACTAAAATACATGGGACCTGAACCTCTATTCTGCTGTACTAGGTTTTGTACTGATGTAGCTGTTCAATTCAGTGGGGTTTCACTAGACAACCCTCCCTCTCAAAACAAAACCGGGGGAAAAAAAACCCTAAAAGTTCTATAACAGTCAGATCCATGCCATGAACCAGCACTATTGAGGGGACAAGTAGGCATCCACGTGTAGGCACCTTAATTGCTGAACTCATGGCAACATCAACAGTAATCAGTAGAAAGTGTCATGTACTGTTCTTCTGAAAACTGGGATGCTCATGGAGGTGACTAAAGTGTGGATGTAGTATTTAAGGTCCTCAGCATTTTGATGATGGTTGAAGATTGGATGTGGATCATTTTACAATATTAAAACTGTAGATAAGCTGAATATTCCTTGATTCCAAATAGTGCCTTAGTGCCTTGTGAAAATCACAATTAGGATGATTTTACTATCATTCTTTTGCATGGGATAAGTTAGTATGAGCATTCTACATGCCGCTCATTTTTTCCAGTCACAGGGAAGAAATAATGTGGGAGAAATCCCACATAAGAGATCTGGATAATAGTCATAAAGGTCTAGGGCTGCTCTTTTGGGCCAGAATTTTCAAGTTTTGATCTATAATGGGGTCTGTATTTCCCTTTTCAAACATCCTTCCTTTTAATCAAATATTAAAATTTGTTATGAAGAGCAGACACTTCACTTTCGTTTAGAAAAGAAAAATCTGTCAGGCAGTGCACCATGAATCTCAATTAACCATTTTGACTATACTTTTCTAACGATATAACCTGAGGTTTTCATTTCTCCATATATTATTAAATTTCCATAGAAGTCCAGACGGTCACTTGTCAACAACAATTAAATGTGAGAGCAAGGAAGTCCCTCGTGTAGATTATGTGTCAGTGTTAATTTGTTGTAATTTAGCCTTTATTTATTGCATATCAGTGGTTCATTCTTTAGAAAACATCGTGGGTTTTATAACTTAAAATAACTTTTCTGCAGCAAGGATAATGATCTCAGCAATAAAGTGCTGTTTGATGTGCTCAAATTTGTACCAATTGTCCACATTGTTCAAGGAATAGCTCTGATTTGTTTGTTTTGCAATCTGGAGTGTTTACAAACACTTTGAGGTGCTCGTCATTGTCGCTCTTCTGGATGTAAGCTGGAAGCAGTTTTCAGCCCAGTGGCTTTATAATCTCACACACTGGCCCTTTTCTACTGCACAGACCAGCTCTGAGAGCAATTTAAGTGTAAAATGATAACTCTATGTGAAAGCAGAGAGGGGAAAATAGCTGGTGAATGAAGATCAAAATACCTGAGGATGCTTTTCACATTTCTCTCGCTAGGGAATTTGCAAATTCGGTACAGCCTAGGAGGCACCAAAGAGCCATACAACATTGATGTTGACCACAGGAACATGGCAAATGGACAGCCCCATACTGTTAACATCACACGGAATGGACGGGACATCGTACTACAGGTAAGTTGTAGGTTGTCTGGTTCCATTCCTTGCAGCTTGTAGCATTTTCTCTCTTGATGCTCTTCGTCTCTTTGAAGACACTGGAACAATTTAGGAAATCAAAACAACAGTAGATGGTGTTCTGCTTGCAGCTCACACTCCCAGGAGTTAACAGTTCCCTCCCTCTGCTGCGTTGAGTCTGAGCCGTGTGGCTCTGAAATCCACATTCTAGTGTGATGACAGTTGGGCTAATACAGGTGTCGCTGTAGATGCCCGCGGGCATCAGAGACATCTGGGCTGATAGACAGGCTGGGGCTTAGGATAAACCTGCACCACTCTGGAGCAGCACCTGGAAGCCAGGAGGGTTACCCTACATCTTAAATAGCACTAGAGCCTGGTGCACAGACAATAAATATCATGCCATAGGTCCTGAGTCTCCAAATGAGAATGTCTTTATAATTTAAATTTACCCTGCAGTCCAGTGAAATGGGAAGAGCTCTTTGGGAAAGATGAGCAGATGCTGAAATGTTTGTGGGACAGGGGCCCGAGACAGAGAGTACTATTGAAGGCACATAGTTCCGGCTTATTTAGGTTTTGGTACAGCACAGGCAGGAATTTCATCTCTCCGTATCTCAGTTTACAACTCTTGGAGATAGTATAATACCATTTAAATAACTGAGGCGAGCACTGCAAGAAGCAATCAATGTTTCCAGGCAGCTTTCCATCTGAGGTGCTTACAGCACTCCCCTTTCATTCCCAGCTTGTCACATCTGCAAACATGGAGATTGCAGCAGGGTCTGAGAAGAGTTTTGCTGGCAGGAGAGTCAGGTGGATGGGACAGATTAATCTGGATTTGATAGTTCACAAGAAGCAAACCAAAACCAATAAGAAATGTAATATGAAAAAGGGAAGTCTCGTTGGGAACCAAGCCAAAAGGTAAAGGATAGCAGCTGTCACAGTATTACATACTGAAAGATTAAAATAGATCCCTGACAGTGATTGTTTCAAGGAATCAAAAGGAAGCTTTTTCAATGTCATTTGGCTGAGGCTCTCAGCACTCAGAATCACTGGATGCATTAAAGTACAATTGCCAAAAATTATTTGCAAAATGCCAGATAATTTAAAAAATATGTAGGTGATGCATCCAAACATTTTTCAGACTTTTGGAGGTTGGGATGGGTATATGTTGATCTTTCTTGCATGCTGTTGCATTTGGATTTATTTCTCTTATTACTAAATAGAAAGTAAAGACGATCTAAAGTTAGTTTTCCCACTGCTGTTAAAGGCTTCTATTTTGGGGAGGTAAGGCGTGGTTCTTATGGAGTCATAGCTGGCTGATTTAGGCAGCTGTAAAACTAAATAACTTTCTAACGGGATCAGATGAGGTGCCTTGCCCAGCTGGAAAATACACACAGAGTTAAGTATCCCAGCATTGTATCATCTCACATACATTTGGGGCCCAACAGTATTTTTTTCCCTGGTGTTTTATGGCACCAGTTACCTGTCTAGGGCTTTGAAAAGCCAGAAACATATTGGTTGGTGCTGATTTGCTAGGGTAAAAATTTCTTGATCTATTTCAGTGTGCTTAAAACACAGCTGGTTTATGTAATCAGAAAGCAGATACATTTGATGCTTATTAAATGAGACAATCTGTCTGATGCACGTGTAAGAATAGGGAAAGGAGAGACCCCTACAAAGCAAATCCAGATTTCTTACTCCTTCTGTATCCCAAAACAGAAGATTTCCATCAAATTTTGTTTATTCTCCATAAGGAAGTTGATTTTGTTACTTATCTTATTATGTTCTGTAAATGAGAGAACTGATATGAACAGAAATGGAGGTTGTTAACTTAAGTACATTGTTCACTTGAAAATGAGTTCCTGCTTTGAAAAATGAACTCTTCATGGTGTCTGAAAATACAGAAGATATAAATACATTTTTTTTCCTCAGTATCCAGAGGACAAATCATAAAGTATGAGTTTTCTCTTGCAGATCTGAGCAATGAACATTTGAGTAGACTTTTATTTCCTGCTAAATCCTTATCCAACCTGATGAGCAGCTGGTTTCCTTGCTTTTAAGGAAGACAGCTTGCTTGCCAGGTGCTGTTGCTCACACTTCCACATCTCTACATGGCATAAAAGTGTCACAAGAAGGATTTATTTCTCATCAAAGCTTCAATTCAAGAGCACTAAGTTAGTATTTTTGAGATCTTAACAGCAAGTTCGTACTGAGAATACCTGTCTTTCTAACTTACTGTAATACCCCTGTAGTGCCAGAGAGATTTAAAAAATCTGCAGCCAGGCAATAAATTGCTACCATATGAACTATGTGAACAGAAGTTATATCATGGTTCTCAGGAATTTCACTTTTATATAAATACAGTAGAAGACTCATTATTGAACTCTACAAGACCTCACCCAGTGCTGACAGACAGGAGACCACTGATTACTTACATAAAATCAGTTAGTCCCCAGTCATTCAGAATTTTAGGTGAGCTTTGAAATAACCATAGCCACAATATTCTGTATGCATAAGGTAACAAAAAAGCACAAGAACAAATATTAGTGTGAATTGTTTTCATTGGAGTTACATCCCTACTCCTAAAATACCAAGACAGTCAAGACTAAAGGTAGTAGCAAAGACTCTGTCAAAAGGTCTTTGTATTTTATTTTTCTACATTCACTGACTACAGACAAATCAATAATTACTTCTACATTAAATTACAAGCTCCCACTTGTGATGCCAGTGTTTTCTCAAGGATAAGAATAAGGATATACAGTTAATTTAGGTGCCAGGAAAGCCAAATGACATAAATTCAGGGACAAAGATCTGCTTATTTTCTGTTGTTTCCATGAGATGGGCAAAATTAACATTTGCTCATAAGAATTCCTCTCTCTCACCTCCTGTAAAATACCAGATACTTGTAACTATGGCACATCTCCAAAGCTGCATTAGTTCACCTGTGGCAAGAAAAAGCCCAGACTGACAGATGGGGAATGCATTATCCCAGTAAATGACATTTCAAGAGCTGAGCTTTAGGTCATGGAGGGCAAGTTTTACTTTGTTTGACTTCATTAAAAGCTTTCATGCTTCAGCAGGGTATTTTCCATATCATAAAAGCCAGATCACTCTTTACCAAGTGTTCATGGGTGATAAATGCTATTCACACATCAGTAAAATCTTCTTTTAAGAAAGCCAAGGACAAAAACTCCCTAGCAGAGGTTCTGATCCAAAGCCCATTGAAGTCAATCAAAGGCCTTCCATTGACTCCAACAGGCTTTAAGTTGTACCTTAAAGAACTACAACAGTGCAAGACTCGTACCTCCTGTTCTCTGCTTGTCCACAAAGTAAAATAAGGGTGGTATCTGGATCAGAGATGTTACTGTTCTGTTGCATAAATCTATGTTTGCATAAATCTATATCTGTATGTTAAGAAGAAAAAAAATAAAAAACCCATATGATGTACTTTAATTTTCAGTTGAGTAAAGCTGATAGTTAACAGACTTGGCCTGGGCCTCTCAGCTTCCATACTAAGATATTCTTGTAAATTCTCAACTGATCTCCAGTTCTTCATACCTGCCTCAAAGCCATTTCTAGAATGGGTTATGAGTCACAGCTTCTAATTCCTTCTTTGTTCACAAAAAGGATTAGACCCAAGCAACTCTGTCAAGATTCCAGTGTCCCAAACCCATGCATAGTGTCAGCAGCCAGTGCAGATCTGCTCAGAAGCTGGCAATTCCCTCTTTCAGGCTTGAACAATATGGGGAACTGTGCTAGAGAGGCTCTAGACAACAATACCATGTATTCATTATGTTAATAGCTGACTCCATTCAAAGTGAACTTAATTATGAAGCTTTATGGAAACCTGAACTCATCGTAAGTTTGAGAATAATACAGAAAACGTATTTGTACAGGTCTCCATTTTCCATCCTCACCAGAGGTAAGCAGTACAAATACCCATCTTCTGTGAAAAATAATTAAATATTTGACACTTACCCAAATGAAATCAAGAAGAAACCGAATTTTTTCAAGTCCGTTCTGTTATTTCCATTTTAAGCTCTGCACTACTTGAAAAGAGATAACATTTGCAAACTCCTCAATGCTTAAAAGGTGTAAATCAGACAAAGTTAATTCAAAGCTAATCTGAAGTACAAAATAAAAAGGTAAACATAATAACAATAAAATAAAATGGGTAAAGCTAAGCAGTCTGCATATAATCCCAAACTTAAATGCAATGAATATATCAAATATTTTTATAATTATAGATTAAATTTTGTTCTCATTCAAGGGAGTGGGAACTTCCTTATAGACTTCAGCGAGGCTATAATTTCACCTCCTATCATTATTGTTGCTGTAGAATCATACCTAACTATCATGTTTCATATATTTTGAAGCCTCAACAGAATATGATCACTCTATTTGAGCTCTTGCTTAACAGAGGCTCTAAAATTTCACCAAGTTATTTTCTGCAGCTCACCCAAAAAGTAATGACAGCAGTATAACACATTTTCTAGAAAGACATTTTCTCTGGCTTTAAAGACTTCAAATGATAGAAAATTTACCATATCCGTTGACCATGTCTTCCAATGGCTAAGTGCTATTCCTGTAAAGAATTTGCACCTAGTTCACACTTGGAATTCTGCAGACATCATCGTTTAACTTTGTAATCTTTTTGTCTATGCCTCATAGATGAAAAATTGGTGCCAGGTGTCATTCCCCTTCACACTTTCTTAGAGATGCTGATTAAAACATCTTTTCATCTTGTCTATAAGAAGCTAAATGAATTGAGCTATTTTAGTTTACTATCAGAAGTCTATAATTTTTGAGCCATAAAACAATTTATAACTCTTCTCTGAAAACTCTCCCATTGAGTCACATTGTGAAAACCTTTGCCCTAGGACTAGACATAATAATGGCATCTGTGGCATAAAACAAACGTAGACATGCCATCTTGATTTATTTCCTTCATTTTCTGGGCAAACATGCTGCCATAGCATTCTTTGAACATACTGTAAATTGTCTAGACTCCTGATTAATTTGAAGATGGGTTCAACTAGCATTTCACTCACTGGTAGGGAAAGGGGAAGTACTTTTCATGATTTGAAAACTGCCAGACAGTATTTACAAACTCCATAGCAGCTGGCATGAATAAAACATGTTTTAAATATCCAGGACTTTAACCATAGTTCACATCAAGGCAACTGCAATCCTCTGCTTTTTTTCTAATGATCAGGTATATCTATTATATAAAAGCATATGTAACGAATTTCCAAGCAGGTTTTACCTTAAAGAAAAAAAAAAAAAGGTGTTCTATTAATAGTAAAGGCCTTCCTCTTGAAAGGAATTATTTAAAATCCCTGGAGATATGTTATTTCCACTATGTATTCCTATTCTACAATAGCACAGACAATGCTCAAACTGCCAGTGCAACAGAAAGGCAAACTCAGACCATTTTCTAGAGCAGAGCCCTACATTACATCTATGTATTTACTATATGAGCACTCAGTTTACCCATGGCTACTAAACTCTTTCTCTGAATCAAAAGTCACAAGAAAATGGCTTTTGCTCAGATTTGGAAACGGATGTTTTGTCACAAATAGGTGACAAAGTAGCATAAAAAGCTACCAATATGAGAAATTTTGAAAATAAGACCAAGCTTATATTGATATAGTATCTCATTCTTAGAACCCTAAACTCCAAAGGAAATACAGATCCTAATCTGTGCACACTTCAAATTCCCTCCAAGTATAATGGTGTTATGATGTTGCTGGAGACTAGATGTTCAATTCTCAAAAGAGTTTGTGAACAACAGCAAGAAACAGCAGAACAGAATTTAAATCCTATGTATCAGAATCAGAAATGAATGAATAATTCACCAATTAATAATTTTCTTACCTGATCTTTTGTGCTCACAGGATGTCCATGAGGTCCTAGTAGTTTTGCTGATTTTATCCTTCACTGAAGTTACTCAACTTCTTTATTTTACCGTGAGACTTACAATCTCTCAGGTAAAGGCAGCAGTTACGGATAAGCAGGAAGCTCATAAACGAGCCGCTTCTACTTCCCCTTCATGCATGACAGAGTTGGTCAGTGGCATCTGCCAAGATGAGTCTGCACATCCTCCCTGCACCCCAGGTAGATGAAAGTCAGACATTTCCTTTTTCCTAAGCTCCTTTCACTCATTAGTAAACGAGGGGGTGGAATAGAACATGGGGTCAGATCTTTCTCTGATCTGACCTCTGATTTCTTACTGATAGCGATGCAGTGGGGAACATGTGATCCATAGAGCTCCACCTGGGGCTAGCATCTCACCCTGTAGTTGTCTTCCTCGCCCTACCACCCTAATTCCCTTGGAAACAAGCCTTCCAGGGCATGAGGGAGTGCAGTCCAATGGCTCCCCAGTCGGCACACCCGGGCAGAGGCTTTCCCGCCTCACGGCGTGTGTCACCCGCACTGCCCGACACTGAGGCTACTTCCTTCTTCTCTAATGTAGTTCCAGGGACAAGCGTGTGTGCTCTCCATGGCCTGTGTGATTGCTGGCCAGCTTTTATTGGAATTAAAGAAACAAAGAAAGGACAAAAGAATCATTAAGTATTTTCAAAGTCTAACATTAAGCCTAAAAAAGTCAAAACTTAACATTAAATAGGTGCTTTCCATTATATGGCAGCACACAATGGGCAAATTAATATCCTGTGAAAGTCATCTTTAGGTACCCAAGGTAGATCTCTTTAATTTTAATAACTTGGCATTATATGACCTGCTCTTGCTTCTGTTAACATTTGTTGTAATTCATCTATTAAAGAGAGCGATAAAAAGTCAACAGATATGTGAAAGAAGCATCAGAGAATTGTTTCAGTTGGAAGCAGCCAGACTAAATAGTGTCATTTTCCTTATCAGTGCGTCTGTTACATTTTGAGTTATGTATCTACATTTCCATTTAAATTTTATCCAATTTTTGGTATTTTTTTTACAGTCAGGCAAATTATCCTGATACTATTTATCAGAGCAAGAACAGCTTCAGGGAAGCTGCACACAACTAGGGTAATTGCACACAAAGGATTCATGTTTTTAAATATAAAAGAAACCCTTTATTATTTTTTCTTTGATGTATCTATGTTTTTTCTGTGTCTATATCCCACGTTGATCAAGTTTCTAATTTAAATCCCTGAAAAAAAGAGAATTTATCATAAAACACTGCAGTTGATATTTATTAAAAAAAAAAAAAAAAATCCCACAAAACTGCAGAAGACTAAATC
This sequence comes from Scolopax mira, assembly GCA_004320125.1. Lineage (NCBI taxonomy): Eukaryota > Metazoa > Chordata > Aves > Charadriiformes > Scolopacidae > Scolopax > Scolopax mira. The sequence continues at coordinate 60,290 of BJBW01006286.1, forward strand.
AGTGCATTCCAGAAAAAGAGATTTGGAGTAGCCCCTAAAAGAGTATTAAATATGCCTCTATAGAAATTTCACCTGAAGAATCCTGAAGAATTCAAAGCACGATGCAAACCTGAAGTTTGCCTCACATCGTGCTGGTGAGGAATGTGTCTCCTCCTGTGTTCCATGTGAGCAGGGAGGCTTTGACAGTCTAAGCCAGTAAAAAATGCTGAGTTTATGATCCTGCCATCTTCTCTGGATCCACTATTCATTCATAGCCTCTGGCTTGTCCCTGCTCCGGCTCTGAGCTGATGTACAATAACCTGGGCCAAGGACCTAACTTGGCAGAGAAAGATCTGCAGAGCACTAGTGCCACACTAAGGAAGGAGCTGAATTGCAGTAATAGAATTACACAATGACACTTCAATCTGGTCCTTTTCTGTTGCATTCAAAATATTTCCAAATATCACAATATTAAAAATATTAGTTTTAAGGCTTTTCCTAAACTTTCAGGACTTGAATACTCAATCTCTGTTTTATTATAAAAGAGGTCAGATTTCAGTCATCCCTGAAAGAAAAATAATATCTCCCATTTGATTTTCATAGTTACCTTCCTGCTTTCTCCTAAAGACTTGGGAGGGGCTCCATCTAAACAAACACCTGCACACCACCTTGTTATTTCCTTGGGCTCTCATGCCTAGTCTATTCTGCATTTGTAGGCATTTTTGAGTGGAAACCTTCTGTTGTTATGCATGTTATAGGACTTAGCACGAAAAGCTCTTGCCCAGGACTGAGAAGGTTTTTAATACAAGTGATAACTCATTATAATAATATAGAAAAGAGATATTTCGTTGTTCATGATGATGAGGGCCAATGGGATCCTGGGCTGCAAAGGAAAGATTGCGGCCAGTAGGTTGAGGGAGGTCATTCTCCCTCTCTTCTCTGCACTGGTGAGGCCACAACTGGAATAGTGCGTCCAGTTCTGGGCCCCCCAGTTCAAGAGGAACTTCTGGAGAGGGTCCAATGTAGGGTAATGAAGATCATTAAGGGATTGGAGCACCTCCCTTACGAGGAAAGGCTCAAGGAGCTGGGACTCTTTAGCCTGGACAAGCGAAGGCTGAGGGGAGACCTTATTTATGTTTATAAGTATTTAAAGGGTGGGTTGAAGGATGTTGAATCCAGGCTCTTTTCAGTGGTTTCCAGTGATAGGACAAGGGGAAACAGGCACAAGCTGGAACATGGGAAGTTCCATTCAAATATGAGGAAAAACTTCTTTGCTGTGAGGGTAACAGATCCCTGGAAGAGGCTGCCCAGGGAGGTCGTGGAGTGCCCTTCTCTGGAGATCTTCAAGACCATGCTGTCTTGAGTGATGTGCTCTTGGCAACCCTGCTTTAGCAGGGGAGTTGGACTAGATGATCTCTAGAGGTCCCTTCCGACTCTGACAATTCCATGATTCCATGATAAGACATCCCCTTCTTTATCCTGCTATTACTGAAGTCAACTCCAAAGCTGTATTGAGTTCAGATGGTGCAAGTTTAAGCCTTACAGCATTATCATTCCATAACATTTTGAAATGTTTTTATAAAATGTCTTCAGCATAAAGAAAATCCTTCGCTTCATAGCAGTACACACACACACAGAGGCTGGATTGACAATGATACAGATGTAGATATATCCACAGGGTAAATATAATGTGTGTGTATGCATATATACCTTATATATTTATATTTTTTCCCCCAAGACTACTAAGGTGATGTAGGCATTATATTTGCCCTTAGATTGATATATCTGTTAATCTCAGGACTCTGTCAAGATTATTTTTATTACCTAAGTGAACAATAATTTAAAAGAAATAGCATTTTATTGAACTTCTGCTTAAATCCCAGCAACTTCAGATAAAGACAGTGCCTGGCGTGACATGACTTGAGAACTGAAGCTGCAAGTTCCTCAGAAATTGCCATCTGCTTTCATCTGTGCAGTGCTCAAAGTCACACTCTGTGTTTGTATTAAGCTCAAGTGAAATTAATGAGTTTTTAAAGAAAAGCAACTGTAATGAAAAATCTTAAATATAATTTAAAACCTGCAATTCAATACAAATTCATGACATCAACCTCTTTGTATGCAGAGCTTCTATTTAATTTTCATTAAATAATGTAATATCTTTTTTCAAATATCATTTGACGCTAGTAATTCCTTTTTTATTATGTGTCATATTAAATTGATAGTCTAGTATCTCATACAAAGACTGCAGGCTGCTCAGTTCCAGTTGCTTACACTTGAGCACCCACTGGATGGCAGTCACATACAACTTAGGAAGGAATTCAGCTTGGTCCTTCAACTCACTGACCTAAAAAAGAAATACTAGGTTAAGTGTCTCAAAAAAAAAGGTTTTCTTTCAGTAGATATTGGTAGTTTAGAACAAAGGCAAGCAATAAAAGCCAGCTGACAGAAATCTCACTGTTGACTCACTGCTGTCTGGTGGTGCACCATTTTCAAGTGCCAGGACTAGAGAAGGGCACAGCTCAGAGCTGGCCTTGGAAAGGTATCCCCTTGTGGGCACAAGAGATGCCTGGGCCAACGGTGGGGCGGGAGCTGCTCTATCGCTGATCAGAAATGCTGACCTCTGCTCTGCTGATGGCAAGGCCAGGAAACCAGTATCACCAGTTTTTATGTGGAGATTTACTTCAACCAAGAATCAAAACAACCCAAAACTTCAGAGTCATGAAACCCTTAAAATGATTCATAACTGAACACCTTCTGAAATCTTTCCTTGGCTTGCAATAAGACCTCAGAAAATAATTTGGGCAGGTAGACTCAGTGATAAACTAAGCACAGGAGGTCAATTAAAAACTAATGCCTCTAATCAGTAAACTGTCTGTACCTGTTAGGGGCTATGATACATGGCAGTGTTAGAGTCCCTGTGTTGACATCCCTGGCTCCTACACCCGGCAGGACCTTCTGCTTCTGCACCATGATGGTGTGATGTGCCACAAGGAAGACTCAAGGGGAACCAGGGGTACTGGAAGGATATTTACTTTTTTTAAAATGTGGCCAAAATCACTGCTAACTAAACTGCTGCAGGGTGGGGGGAAGAGGGGGCACACCTGCTCATATTTTTGTCTCCTATGTGGCTGGGCCAGAAGGCTGCATGGTTTCAGAAGCCCCACTGGAGGACTCCAGTGTGTAGGGCCTGCCTCTGCCTCCCTGTCATGATTGTGTAGGGATTTCACAGAGGAATTGGAAAAAAAGGAGGGAGAGAGAGAAGGTGAGAGGGCCGGTTCCCTGCCCTTTGCTCCCCTGTCACAGCACAGGCACAATCCATCTTTACAGAGATGGGCAATCTATGATCACACATCAGTTTGAAGGATTTGATGAAATACAGTATGATTCTTCTCAAGTCTCAGGTGATAGAACAAGAGGAAATGTCCTCAAGTTATGACAGGTTTTAGATCTAAACCTATGGAGGTTTAGATTGCATATTATGAAAAATTTCTTCACCGAAAGCGTGAAGGAAGCCCAGGGAAGTGGTAGAATCACTGGAGGCATTTAAAAGATAGGTAGACATGTTGTTTAGGGACATGGTTTAGTGGTGGTTTTGGGCTTGATGGTTAGACTTGATGATCTTAAAGATCCCTTCCAACCTAGATGATTCTATGATTTATAATTGTATATTTTTAATTATTTTAAATGTGAGTGCCATTATGCATTTTTGCCAGGAAAGGCAAAGTTGGAGATCTGTAGCTGGCAGAACAGGGTGAGGGTTGCAACGCTCTGTTGTTCCCAAAGGATTTTCCACCATGGCCTCAGAAGAACTTCTTAGCAGATATAGCATGTTGCATTAGCTAGACTACAAAACCTAAGCTTGGGTGATAGGGTGATATATTAGATATTCTGAGCCCAAATAAAAGAAATATTTTAAAATTGCTCTAGATTGATTTTTGGAAGAAGAATAACTTAAATGTTGATGATGATGACAAGTACTAATGTATGTGGTAGTACATCACATTATTATATCAGAGTTATTTCAGCATATTTTAAGTCATAAAAGAAGAACCTAGAAGATAAATCCCGTGCAATCGGAATGTATGAGAAATAATGCCTGTGCAGGCAAAGAAGTCTCGAGGTTTTTAGTCTTGGCATACAAGAGGCTGGAGGATCAGGGTTTTGTGGATCAGTCTTTTCACCAATCTTGTCCTGATATGCCTCTCTAAAGTCTCTGTCTTTAGTTTAAGAACCATACTGGTAAATGCCATGACAGCTCTGAGATGTGATCTGAGCCATTCCTCTTTGTCTTCTGAAATAAGAAGGCAATGTTTTGTTCACCTGATATACCTGCAGCTCCCGTTGACAACAGGTCTGACACTTGTGGTGCTGCATGCCAGAACGGTGATTTCCCTTCCACCAGGGAAACCAATAGCAAGCACTTAATTGGAGTTTGTACTCAGGACCTACTGTGGTTAAGGCTGGGAATTGTTTTGTATTTTATCTTTTTGTATTCACTTGACTACACACTTTCAAGAATAACTCATTTTAAATTATATAAGTCTATTTTCAGCGAAAATATGTATTTCTGCTATTAAAAATCTTAGAAAAGCTGTTCAAAATATTGTAAGCACACTGAAATTTCTTACTTTCTGAGTAAGAAGATGGAATTATGTGTTTCCATGTATTTCCATTATTCCATCAAACTACAGTCTAAACTTTGGAGCTTGCCACTAGTCATGCTGATAAACATTGATGGCCAAATTTCAATTAATTTTTTTTTAAATCAGAATTACTTCTGCAATCTATACCTTGCAATGTCTTAAATCATGTATATGAGCTTCTAACTTCTTTTGTACCAGGGTAAAGCCAAAATAAAATAAAAAATTGTTCTTCTGCCCTCCTAAAGGCTGTGTAATAAACACATAAAGCCAATAAAATAAATAACAACATCAAAATTAAAAATTCATCCCAATTACCTTTATCAAATGTGAACATCAAAACTCTACAGAGCTGTATTGAACTATCTTAATAGTGCTATCACTAAGCATAGGCAATTTGTTTTATTCCTCTCGCTTCACATTTTTCTGTTAAATAGTTTAAAACAGGAAAAATATGCTAATATAATGTGATTCTTGTGCCATATCAGGGACGAGTTTCCTGTAGATTACACTATTTAGCTAAGTTGATGACTCGTTAGTTTATTTCTTAGTTTTCGCTAGGTGTCATCATGATTGAGTTCAACAACACTTTCAACAAGGAAACAATAAACATGAAGTGCACAAATTTATGTCCTATTCATTTATGACTTTCCTGAGAGAAAAGGAGAATTGCCAACACCTACATTAGTCTCAGCTACTCTTCGGTAGGCAAAGCATGTAAATCGAGCTTTAGCTGTAACATAGGTCCCAAATGGAAATCCTGCATTAAAATAATAAGCTGTTTTATTGATGATCTTGATGCTGTTGTTATTTTTAGCATTTATATTGAAGCACACAAACAAAAGATTAAATGATTCTATAGCAACCAGAACATACAAATGTCAAATATAGGTATTTTTCAGACCTTGGGAGCTTTGGAAAGCTGTTACTTAGCTGTCTTAGCTGTTACTTTTCCTTGATCAAAGTGAGAGCAGAGCATATCAGACAGAGTCGTAAGTGGTGGCATAAACTCTGTAAAGCAGACCTGATTCAGTAGCACTGTAAGAAGGCAGATCAGTTCAAAATACTCATAATTTCTTTTCTCTTCCCCCAGCTTGATCACTATCCTCCAACAAGTTACAGCCTGCCAACAGCATCTGACATTCAGTTCAATTCCCCAAAGGCACTGTTCCTAGGAAAAGTTATAGGTAAGATTGTATATCTGGTTATTTTATTAGAGAATAATGAAAACTGTAAGCATGTGGGACAATGGTGTGTGTAGTATTTGCAGCAGGACACTTGCAGGACATGTTGTTCTTGACTAGAAGTTTGTGATATTGGAATTATACCTAGTGGAAGAGTCATGTTCACCTTGTCATATAAGCTGATGTGCACACAAATAAATGATTGATCAATGCATGGGGAGAAAAAGGACAGGGTAAAGAGACTCTTATCGTATTTGTGCAGTTTCCTTACCTCTAGGTGTTAGGTGGAGGGAATACGAGGAAATCATTGAGATCTCTGCTTCTACGAGGAGATATTGAAGCTATTTGAAATCATATCTATCGCTGTGAAGTTACTGAATGTTTTATATAATGCCTTTATCCATGCAGTCAGCCCTCTTATCCCAGTGCATCCTCTTGTGGCATAACTATCCTTCATCAGTCTGGCAAAACTGCCACTCTCTGACAGTGAGACCCACCATCAAGGTCCTTTGGAAGCCTGTAAAGCCTCCAGCAACACTCATCTATACATTTTCCATCCCTTTTATGGACCTCACCATTATTTCCCAGTACAGCAGCTTCCCAGCCAGCTCCCCAGCTGAACTCAAAAAGCAATACAGCTGCATCTTAAAATGCCCTGGCCTCATTATTCTTTGCACCATCCTATTCTCCACTGCTTAATTTTTCCACTATTGGCATCTTACATGAATTTCCAGGGTTACTCATTTCAGGAATCAATTATTCCCCTGACATTTATGGCTTTTTAGGAGGGATTTTTCCCCTTTTCAGAGATAAGTGGGTATTGATATTATTTCCTCTAAGTGCTTTGTACAGGTATGTGGTTGCTTGAACTGCATTGAAGTATTCAATCCAGAAAACTGCAAATTTTTCTTTGCTTAGGGGTAGAAGGCAGTAACCAGTGAGCCCTGTGCACTCATTTTTGAAGTGGAAAAGCAACTGACCACATAGCTAATGTGACTTTTTGAAGATATGCTTTTCCATTTTTTAATTTTTAAAATTTAACATACTGAACATCTGTGAAATAGGAAACAAAAGACCTTTAAGCAAGAGAGGCATGGACTATTGTCTGGTACTCTCCAAGTCAGTGCCTCTCTTACTGTCTTTGCAAAATAGGATATTTTATTAAGCAAAAGAGTAAATCAGTAGTAAAGAAACAACAACAAAAAAGCCCATGTGCAGCTCTCCGTGTGACACTGTTTTGGGGAGGAGCACAGCTAGCACAGTGACACCAGCACAGCAGTTTGAAGGGCAAAGTAGATGCAGAACACAGTATCTTTAAATCCTCTAATTGTCACATGGTACTGGCTGGGCATATTTCGGTGGACCAGAGGGATTAGCACTGACAGAAGATCTGGATGCATATATCAAGTCACAGTTTGTACCCACTTGCAATTACACACTCTCTATGAGCTTTATGCAGCCTCCTCTGTCAGTTCTGTTGTTCCCATACTATCCAATTTTTATTTGTCATCAAAAATGAACACAAGGCCCTATTTCTAAGGATAGATGGGTTTTTGAAGAGCACTCTGGAGCAATCTTACTAAGAAACTGATCTTCGCCTGTCTTATTTCCATTTTTATTAGGGTTATTTGCATAGGAGCAGCCATTTCTGCTACAGCTGTGCTTGCTGTGGCAGCTCATCTGCTGCCGGTCAGAAATGATCCCTTGTACAACACCTTGCACTATGCAATACCACTCTCTGCTCTGGCTGTTACAACAATATGGCCAATTAATGAAACAGCCACAAAATGGCTCCGTGCCTTGTAACTGTTCAAAATATTTCCTGTAAAGCAGGGGGGTCCCTTCACAGACAAAAAGAAACCACTGAGCTGCAGTTGTAATCAGGGAGCATTTCTTCTTCTTCAAGTTGAGGTGCTTTCTGCTTTCTTGAAATAATTTCCAGAAAATGCAGTTGTTTGCTGGCTTGAAGAACACTGATATAGAATATTTTTAGCCATCTGGGAAACTGGAGGTAAAGGCATTCAGTATATAATTCTTACCCAGTGAAACAGGTTATGATTTGAAGTGTAAATAACGCTGAAAGAATCCTGGTTTATGTTAGTGTGTAGTAATAAAAGTAATAGCACTAGACAAATACAGGATTTTGTGAAACTGATAGAAGGGAATTGTTAATGTTTTAAGGAAATTCTTTAATCTGTTTTTTAAACATACTTAGGCTTTGATGGCTGACACAGATGAGGTAAAAGGGAAAAGCTGGCTGTCTGGATGATCAGCTATGAAGAGAAAAAAAATGAAAAAGTAGAAAATGTGTCAGGAAGTGTAATATGTCACAGTTCAGATCTGAAACTGCATTTTCATTCAAGGAGGCAACTTGAGACTCTTTACTGAGATAGAAAAGAGCAGAAGTTTGATTTGCCCTCTAAGGGTAGTGGTTTTGGATGCAATGTTCAAGATTGTCGCATCCTTTCTGGAGACCTACACCAGTTTCTGCTATGGGAACTTGCTATATAAGGAACTGATGTCATAGTATGTGCTCTATTAATGAAATGGAGTATTCCTTTGGGTTTTAATATGCATTTATAAAGACTTAGCTACACGTAATTAAGCAGGATTTTGTAAAAGTATCATTCTGGTGAACAGAAATAATTTGAGAGTTTCTTAATAGGCTGTTTGATTGAGCACGGAAACACTGAGATCAGACAAGAGTTGCTCTAGAGAAAGTGGTAGGGACATCAAGGACACATGCTCATTGTCTGTTTCCCATCTCCACCAGCCGCTCCAAATCAAATGACATAATTTCAAAAATACTTATATATCCACTTGGAAACAATCAATATAATGTAAGTCATCTACCACACAGATCATCAGTTTCAGTTCTTTCCGACCTGACAGTTGTCCCTCAGCTAAACCTACCACAATGTAGGTGGGTTTATGTCTCTGACTTGCCCCTGTGCCCGAAATAATAAACCCTGAAAGGGGAGCAGGACCATTGCCAGTGCCTTCCCTCCGTGGGGCTCAGAGCTGCATTAGCTCTGGGCAGCTTGTGCTTTCTCGGAGGAGCCCGGACCTGTCCGTGCAGATACATTTTAAGCTGTGCAGCTTTGTAGGATGAAATTTATCTCAGTTCAAAAGCTCAGCTCAAAATCTCTGCATTATGAAACCCCATTTTAATCCATATCCTTAAGTAGACCTTATATAGGGTGCAAAATCTATATTGCGCTGCTGGTTTTGGCACAAGAAAAAATTTTGCATATGTATAATGAAGACATAGTAAAATAAAATAAATATGTTCCTCAAACAATATTAAGTAATGAATAAATGCAAAGAGAAAATAGTATTTTTGGAGGTACTTCAAAACTGTAAATTCATAGGCTAAATTATTAATGGTAAATAATTTGCTCAATTCTATTATCAAAAATAAAAAAGGGAAGGAAATAGCTTATGGGACGATAATTTAATATTTTCCTGTTAAGACTACATTTCTCTTAAAGGAAACGCTCCCATTGTTTGAAGTACAGAACCAGAAACTGACCAATGTCTTATCTTGAAGTGTTTCTGCACAGCAAATTTTAAAGCTGTAGATATCCACTTTTTTCACAAACCCTTTCCAATAGGTTCAGTGATGTATTGTCTGCCTCCATATTTCAGGGAACAGTTAAAACACTGTTAGTTGCCATGGAGAAGGAGCTCATTCAGTAGAATGTTCATTCCTTTTCCAATGGCTTCAGTTATGTCTGTGCTGTGGGTAACAAGAGGCATTGCAGCTGAATCAGTGACCTTGCTCAGAACTTACCATGGCAGTTTAGCTGTGGCACCACCCACCCCATTGGTTATTTGCATGGTATAAAGGTGTCTTAAGAGGAAGACACTGGGAATCAGTCACCCCAAACCCATCATTGCTCCTTGCTGCATCTCAGGCACCAATAGTGAGCTAAAAGCATACACTTGATTTAGATTTTTACACCACCTATGTTTTTTGTGTGCCATTTCATATATGGTGAAACATATTTCAGGTACATTTCAGACTGAAACAGTTTGAAGCTGAAACACGGCAATTACTCACCAAATGGAGGAATGGAGGATTTCACCCCTTGCTGAAGGAAGGAGTTGCTTACTAGCCAGTAAAACACAGGAGGTCGAGTCTGACAAGTAGCCCTTTATATATCTAAGAAAATAGAACAATGTGTTTTAATTTAATAATTCATATTGTTTTCTGGATCAGAAATTAATAGAATTATTTCTGTAAGGAAAAATGGAAACTCACAAATCTTCAAAGGGGACATCTACTGTAACAGCTAAAATTTTTCACCAAGACCCAGGAATGATCTAAATTAATCTGAACAGGCATGTATGGTGAAAGCTGCTCCTGATTCTGTGGTGGAAACTCTCTTTGCTGGTCTGTGGAAGCCTTGAAATAGTTCTGTCATATCCTCTGAGGGGGAGGTAGAGCTTAAAATATGGTATCTTATTTGAACAATATGTTTTACAAATTTTTATCAGTTTCAAGAATGCAGTACTGTGTAATAGCAGGGATGGTATAGTACAGTACTACGGGTAGCATTGTTTTTCAGCAGCTTTCTCAATTAGACTGAGAGTTTTTCTACAGCACAGTCTTTTTCAGTAGTGTCTCCTTGCAATTTGGTTGTTTATTCTGATATTAAATCTGACATACTGCAGTGTTGTGCCATTGACCATGATAGTTAGTGATCCTCAGATTTAGATACCATAATAAAACTCTGTTTAATCTGCAATAGAGTGGCCAGTTCATAAACACCTCATTTAAATACAAGAGGAATAAACTCATATCTTTACAACTTTCTTTTTAGTGACGCCTGTTTCCTCTCCATTAAATGTACACCACTTTCCAGAAATCTCTCCTTTATGACTACATGAACTTACATGTCTATCTTGGTATTTTCAGCTAGTGAAATATCAGGGTGATACTTTGCTTGCAAATGAAGCAGTTGAGTAAGGTTACAGTCAACCTCCCAACAAAAGATAAGGTTTTTATTTTATTCAGCCTGATAGCAAGACACCATATACTGTCACTGGTTGTGTCAGTCCTTCCCATTTTCTGTTTTCTTCAGAGAATGTTCAGAATTTTACCTCCCAGCTGTTTTTGGAGAGATTGTCAGCTGGCTCATTGTTATATGAAAATGCTTGTTGATCACCAAAATTATCTCCTGATTCTTCTTCCCAGTTGCAGCATCCAAATTATGTAAAGGTTTCACCATAATAAGCTCTTAAAAAATGCCCGGGAACAGGAACGTATTTGTCATTGAATGTCAGAAAAATTTAATTGTTTAAAATGCTTGAGCTAGAATGACCCCCCTGCCACCAAACCCTTTTATTTTGGAATGACTTGAAAAATATTTCCTGAGTTGTAGTTGATGATATACTCAGAAATACTCATATTGGGAGACATATTCAGGGAAAACTGCTATTGCAGTTACTAGTGTAATTCATCAAGCTGTCATATCACCAAATCTGAGGTGATTTCATTTTAGCACCTTGAAAATATGTACTTTCTTTGCTCACTGAATACTCTTTTAATATAAAATTCGCATAATTGCCAGCATCCATTGGCTAATGGCAACCTCTACAACCTCTAAATTCTCATAGGATTCCTTGAAGACAGGCAATAACGTCTTGCATCAAGATGGTCTACTACTTATGCGTAAATTAGACCAGGAATTAAAGACTCTTTTTCTGTTTTTCATAGGTGACATCTTGGGTTTCCCTCCAATTTAAACATAGAAAAAAAGATACCAAACTATTTTATTTTCCCTAATGCAAACCCAAATATTATTTTATTTTTTTACCACTTAGTAAGATCACTGTAACAGTTGAGCACTTTCCTTTTATATTCCCCAATGAAAAAAATTTTTAAAAAGGAGAAAAATGTTCAAAAGCTTCATAAGCCATAACAAACCTTAGAGCAGCAGGGCAGGATAAAGAGCTGGCCATGTTCTCAGAAAACTGTAATAAAATTTTTTTAATGTGAAGTTTATTGAACAATTTTCTTTTTATCCTTTTCCCCATTACATCCTTGTAGAAGCTTCTTGGAAGAGCATAAATGTCTACTAGAAAATGTCAAGTGCAAACTAACTTAAAACTTGCCAAACTATGTCTTTGTTGTGACGTGGGCCTTGTTAAGGGTTAAAGGGTTAAATTAACCCTTACTAAAACACAAACCCCAAATGCAGCATGAAATAGTTAATAGCTAATAGTTAATATGGAGGTAATATACAGGTGCTGTTATGTAAATATACTTCAGTGTCTATACTAATTCTTACATACTATGTCTTACAATAATAGAATAGATGCTTTCTCTTTTTTTTTTCTCTAAAGAGATACAATTTTTCTAATAGAATAAATTTGTTCTGAGCCAAAAGCATTTTTTCTACTAGTTCACAGCAATGTTTCTTTCCTCCTTCTCAATTCAGTACAGCTTAGAGGCCCATCTGTGATTCCTCTTAAGTGAAATCTAAAGATTTACATGAAATCAAAAGACCAGGTAGAAGATTGGGATACTGTATTTTGCTGAAAGTTTCTCCACTATCTGTAATGTTCCTTACTAATGTTAGTAGATATTTTCTGCCCTCATATGGACAAACAGGACAGTAATAAAACTTAATGTAGCGAGATCTGTGGTCTATCAGGCTAAGAAATACTTTGTATTACCCTGAGTCACACAAACTGGCTTTATTTTGAGTGACTTCTGCAGTAGACACGTTACTCACCATACATCCTAAAGAACCATACAATTTTATAGAACTTTTGGACAATACATTTGTATAGAACTTCTAGGAAGTTTATAATGTCCAAAATGTCTTTGTCGCAGCACTCAAGAAGATGCTCTTTGCTACTTTCAAATACTGCTGCAACCACTGGAGACCCTTAAGCTAGGAGCTCATTCCTGATGTGTTAGAAAAAGGGATGAGAGAAAAGGAACTGTGTGCATTGGTACTTGACTCTTGTTTCAAATAATAAATTCTTAGATATCTGGTTTGTAATTAAAGAATTGCAAAGCACTTCTAAGCTTTGAAGGTTTTCTGGACAGTTCTGAAAACTGATACAATGAAAGAATATATGAAGGAGCACTGTTGAATATGGGTTTGGATAATCTACAGATTATTCAACTTAATTTAAAGAGACAAACACCAGCCTGCTTGCCTCCCAGCTCCCCCACAGATCCCAGTGAGGCTTAGGACTCCCCTCACTACTGAAATTTTACTGCGTATCAACGATGTTGCAATTACTTTAGCTTTCTCCAAAGTTAAAGCGATTTGGGGAGCTTTCACACACACCCTTGCTCTATGCTTCTTGCCTGGCCCACACCCTCTGGCTCCCTCTACACCCTCCCTGCTTCCCTCCGGCCACAGCTCACATATAAATTGGCAGCAGGCAGCATTTATCTCAAGTATGCTCAGGTCAGGCTGCATCCTGTTCCTGCTGCTGGATTCAGAGCACCTTCTCTCTGCTGCTCTGGATCCAGCTCCTTCTCCCCTCCTCTCAGCCGTGCTCCAGAGCCCCACAGGCTCACATGGGCTGAGTCCAGGCACCTAAAGCTGTGGTGTGGTCTGTAAAGGGTGTTAAAAGCACTGCAGGTCAGCCTTCTCCAGGCTTCTAGCATGAGCAAATTGTATACCCTTCCTTATTTTCTTTCCAGAGCTGAAATGGAAATTGCTAAAAGGTCTGTGTTTTGAAAAATAAGTATAAATAATGATCAACTGCTTAGACAATTTTCTTTCCATGAGAATAAAATAGCTGGGGGCACCTGCCTTCTGAAGGCCAAGTTCTGGTTGTGAAGTTGCATTAACGCCTCTGAAGGGGGAGAGAGAGGGGACGAGCTGAAGGGACTGTGAAGGGGAGTAGAAGCAGTGAGAAACAACGTGGGGCACAACACGGTGGTGACAAAGCAACAGCAGGATTAGCTAGAAGGCTGGAGATCAAACAGGGCATCCTATGCTGCCAGGCTGGTGGAATGCACAGCCTGGGAAAACGCACTTTCCACGGAAGGTACCAGTCTTTCTGGTCTCCTTCAGTTGTCCTTACTGCCTGACCACGAGGCAAAGACATGAGCAAATATATCTTTACCTTAGAAGAATGCTCCTTCCAAGTTATTGTGAGTTGGCGTCTGCTCACTAACAAGCCCAGATCTCCTGTCAAAATGCACAGCGTGTGACAATTTGGCTTCAGCCCGTGGTGTTTTCACAGATCTCAAACTGAGGGCATCAGGATTTGTGCTGGCACGGTTCCCTCCCCTCGGGCCTCCAGAGACAGGAGTTGGGTATTGCTGACGCGGTGAGCAAGGCACTGCTTGTTCAGGCAAACACACACATTTGCCATGGATTTTCTACGACAAAAGGACAGTGTCCTCCTACAACTTAAACTCCTTCAATCTCTCTCTAGCCTTCACCTTTATTATCTACACTGCTGCCTGTATCAAACTTCTGTTAGTAATTAATTGGAGGCAGGGAAAGAAAGAAAAAATACTCATTTAAAATTTTTCTAGTTTTCAGATGTACTCATCCACTAAAATCCCAAATATAACACTTTTTTTTAAAAAAAAAAAAGCACATTTTTGTGCCAGTATTTAGCTCCTCTTGCAGAGTTGGGTGCTGAGCATGCTTAAATACAGACTTTTATAATTATCCACGAAAAGAGTTTCTGCATACGTGTACCTACCAGCTCGTCTACTCCTGAAAGAGACAAACTCCTTTGCAGGTCACCTACCACTGCTCCTTTTTTCCAGCTCTTCTGAGTTCCACTCAGCCGCCCGGCAGTAACTCTAAGCAGGTTGCTTGTCATTCAGAAATCTTGGACAATTTGCTGCTCTGCCTGTGAAATTAAACTCTGCTTTGCACAGACCGTGAACTGGAACATGTTGTGGCTGCCTTAGCAGATGCACAGATCGATGTTACACCAGCAAACTCAGCATATCCAGAATATTTCAGCCTCATTGTACATCTGTTGATGTGTCAGACTGTGTTCTCTCTGCATTTCACTGCTGTCAGACATGTGAGCACCATAATGCTCACTATTATATTGGAACTATCAGAAATATTTAAAGTATTTCTTTTTCCCTGTTGGTGGGAGAGGGGATATGGGGGAAAAGAGAAGTGCAGAATTTTAGGGCAAAAGAATATTTAGTAGTTATTCTTTCCTCAATTTAAATCACACTGCGCATTTTATGGAGAGCTTTAGTGTTTAATTCCTCAGGTCTTGGTGTTCTTTCTTTGAATATTCTCTGGTGTCTTTCTCTTATTCATACTGCAGATGATTCAGCACCTTAGAACAGCAAAGATTTGGCTTCTCCGCTCTAATAGTTTAACGTATGTGTACTTTGTGACTAAAACTTACTTAACACATTAATCTTAAACTCTGCCACAGGTTGTTTTTTATATCATTATTTTAATATTTTATATACAAGTATATATATAAGCTAAACAAAAAATTGTGAGGATACCAAGCAGACTGTAGAAGGAAACCGATTTCCTCCTAGATTGTCTGCATGCTTCAGCATACTAAAGACTGCAGCTTCTTTATCAATTCAAATACCATTTCTCATCTTCTAGTGAAATCTTATCTGAATATTATTCCATTCTGGAGATTTTACAGTTCATGCATTTCTGTATATATTAATTAAATATCTAATTTTCTAGTTGAGTCTCTGATTTGGATCTAATATTTTGCCAGCTTATTCAGTATTACCCTTTTGATTGGAAAGAATTAATTCATTCCTTCCTTCGATATTCATTTTTTAAAAAGAAAATCTTATTTTAATTATCCAATTTTTTTTCTCTTTGGTATCTCACTATAATTAATCCTTTATCCCTTTTTACCCTGGTGCATTGTTTTAGAAATTGAAAGGGCATTCATCCAAGAAAAAATAAAATCTCAAATCAGCAAAAAAGAAATCTCTTTGTGACATGGAGCTGCAGCATTTCTGTTCTTGTCAAGAGACTTCAGGCACTCCAAATGAAGTGAAGTATCCAATTATTATTAGGTTATGCTCATTCTTCATACTGTGGTTTTCCAACAAGAGGCGTTTCTGTTCCGTGAATTTTATCTGGGCAAGTCAGGCACTGGTTGGAAAAATGTTTGTACTGGAGAAATGTTTGTACAGGGTTGTTATTCTTGCTATTGGACAAGAGGTTAGTTTTTTCCTTGTCTGCTACATGACATTATTGGATGAGATATCCATAGTGAAAGCTTGTATTTGCACAAAACCATGTGCTGCTGTCGGACAGCTGACCACAGGCCTGGTTTTGAGTCCTGGTGAACGCTGCTCTTGAGTGATGCTGGGAGACATCGTATCGCTGCTATTTCACAGCACTTCATAGGCTGGTCAGCATTTGACATAAAATGTAGAGATTGTTTCCCAGTTTTATGCCACTTACAAGTGCATCCATTGTGGTTCATTTCTCTACTTCCCCAGACAACAGCCCAATCCAAGCCTCCCTGGCTTTACAAGCTTTTTGCACAGGCAAAACAGCAGTCTTTCCATCAGACTGTTTGGGTACTTTTTAATGCTTGTTGGAATATCCACACGATCAGCCAGCCCCTGCCCTGGTAAACTTGTTACCGAGGCAGCATATGCTCAATGGGATGGAGACAGACAGTGCTCCAGACTGTCCTGGCAGGATTTGAAGGCAGTTGTGCAGTGCATATGTGGTGTCAGCTGGAATAATGTAGTGGAAAGTAAACCGCTCTGCTGGTTTCAGATTTGAGATCCAGAGTTTCAGAAACAATTTAAAATAGCATCTTGCCTTCTGTCTTTGCACAACTGCAGAACCTCCAGCAGTAACAAGACGATGGCAGCAGCAGTTTTCTGACCGACCGAAAAAAACCCACCGCCCCTTTGGTCTGCACCATGGAGATGGCTCAGTCAGCCTGCTGCAGTTCCAACTGTGTTCTACACTGTCAGTGCCTTGGGGATAAATTTTACCTGAACAGGATGTTAAAGGGTTATTTTTAATTAGTTCCTCGATGTTGTAAAGCTCAATTACTTTTTAAACTTCGAATGAGAAGGAACGTTTCATTTCTGCTCTTTTCAGCCTATTGCATGGGGAGAGATCCCTGGGGTTCAGGTTTTCTGACTCAAGGCAGCAAAGGCATAAAGCAAACTTCTGTCCTATTGCCAAATGTGTGTCTCTTTATGAGCTAGACATGTACATTACCGATGCTCTTCTGCTGGCTCCTTTATCTCCTTTTCATAGAGAGAACCTGCTTTACATCGTGCTCTGGGGAATTGTCAGGCTTGAAAGAGTTCCTGGTACTGAAAGAAACCACATACTGAAGAGACTGGTGACACGGGCTGATGGACTTTGCAATAAGGACACAGATTTCTCAATCTATTTAACAAAATTCTTTTATTTAATTCTTCAGAGGAGTATAACAATATTTCTTATTTCAAAGCTGTTCTTCATGTTGAAATAATGTTTAGTAATTTCACCCCAATGCAGAATGCTGTCACAACGATCACAGGCTAAACACGTCTGAACATGCTGCAAACAGCAACCCTTGCTCCAAACAGGATTGCTCTTGTCCTTGCATTTTGTTTCCCTTCAAATTTGGCCCCTAAATATCAGGCTGATATTCTGACAAAATCAAGTTGACTTTTTATCAAAATCCTAAGAGTTTCAATGTTACTGTTTCCTTTTTTCTTCCCTTCTAATACCTGGCCCTAGCTCACGTTATGTTGGCTCACAATGGAGCCAAACTGTTTCACAAACTTTACGGTCATTTTCAAAGTTCAGCTTGTGCGAATTAATGGAAATCCTTGACAATACCAATGTTACAGAATAGCTTGGGCATGGAAGGGCTGTGCTTGTTTTGTTCCTGACTGTCAAGTTGTGATGCGAGTGATTTTGACAAACTGGAAACAAATTGCATCTTGCTTTGGAGACACACAAGTACTATGTCAACAGGAGCGTGCTGTGTTTCAACAATCACAGCACTGCTGTGAAGCTCACCTGGATTCTTTTATAATCCATTTAAAATCCATGTAGGCAGTAAGTAAACGATGCTGGATGAGAAGAGCAGATAGAGAATATTGTGGTCTTAAAACATTAAAAAAAACCCAATTCAATAAGAAACGGCAAAGTTCAGAAGCAAACCTAGCTAATGGCTGATAGACTTTGGTGATGGTGACTTTCTGAAGGAAGAAAGAATACAGAAGTACCTTCAGGTCACAGATCTGGACAATTTTAAATATTAAAATTCTTTTTAAAACAGAGCAGTAAAGGTGTTGTGTAAGTTGCTTGAGCAGTGTTGACCTTTGCGAATAGGCTTCACTCCTTGGATAGATAATTAGGCATGTCTTCCACCAGGAGGGAGGGACTCAGTAGTCTGCCACTGTGCTCAAAATGCCAGGAAGCAAGAGGTTTACCTCTGATGCACTGCACAGCACAGAGGCAAACAATAGCAAAAAAAAAAAAAAAGTAGTGTTAGAGGGGTGTACTGATTTATTTTACCTCATGAAAGTTACTGAAAGGTAAATAAACCTAGAAAGTGTTTATAATGAGTGCTGCACTAGTCTGTGTCCTATAACAGATAAAGAGTGCTGTTTTCCTTTTATGTCTTGAAAAATCTGTTCTCTGACATAATAGTAACCCATGAGGAAAAAACATAGTGCTTGTGAAGTCAAAACTATACTGATTGATTGTCTGAAATTCAGTGATTTGCAGAACAGCAACACAAGCAGGAGCTGCAATGAGAGAACAAGCTTCCTAGCAGGCAGCAGAAAACTGACTTACCATTCCTACAGCAGACTTCTAGAAGTTCATTTGGGGGAGTAATTTTTGCCATTTGGATCATCAAATCTCAGTAATTAAGATGTACATTTCTTTCTCAATTTGATCTGTCTTTGGTATTTGCAGTGTGCAATGGCTACTGGCAATATTGTCAGCAGGGTAAAATATGCCCTAACCCTTATGAAGTGTTTGTTGAATTTGCTTACATTTATAATTGTTATTTTCAATTATTGCTGATTTGATTATAAGTAACACATTGACTTTCAGCCATGACAGTAATTCAGTTTTAGAGCCCTGACCAGTCATGAAAAGCTGAAACCAAGGTCTCCTATTCGTATCTACCAAAAAGAAAGCTGGATCTGAATTGTAAAGTCTCCTGGGCTAAAAATGAGCCAGAAAATTTAAAAGCCACACAATAAAATCATGGCAATCTGTAATTGGTTTACTTTGTTCATGAAGGAACAAGTTATTTTTGATGTTTAGGTGGTGCCAGAAAATTTTACTAGCCAGAGGAATCGTATTTATTTCATAAATTGAAGTGTAAACTCTGGAAGAGCTGTGTGAGCACACAGCCACTTACTATGGTGGCCACTGGCTGAAGGTGTCATCCAAGTAAAATGTGCAAAACCTGACCTTAGGATTTCAATTCATAATCTTTGCAATCAAGAATTAAGTCCTGTGGCAGTGTGCTTTTGGGTGAGGCTAAGGACAATTTTGCTTCTGAAGCATGCAAAAGCTCAAGCAGCTGCCCTAGGGCTGAACTTATTTTGGAGAGTGACCTTCACCAAAGGCTGTGTGCAACAAAGGTATCCCCAACTACGAGGCTGGCAGTCCCCCTAAAAAGAGAAGAATAATTGAAACTTTGGCAGAAATAACTTTTTGGAATTAATTGCCTCATACATCTGAGGTGAAATATATACAAAAGGTCTTCCAGCTCCTTTTACTGTCACTAAGCACCTCTTTTCTGAAGGACAAGAGTCAACCTTCTCCAGTTACGGCCTTGTACTTGAACAACACAATAGCTTTTATGTTTGTAATGTCCACTTTCCTATAGACTTGTAACAGAAGGAGAGCAGGTGTGTCAGCAAGAGTGATACTAACTCTTTCTACACTTATTCCATAGCTATTTGTGTTTACAATAGGGAGAACACAGCAGCCTCACACTTCCAGTTGACATGAAGGAATGGAAGCATGCTCTGCTCCCTCTTGCAGCTGTAGCAATGACCTGAATCCATCACTGCCTCTGGGGCTTTTGTGCAGACTTTCTGATGGCTGCTCTCCTCAGTGCTCAGCCTCTTCACACATGGGCCTCTTCTCCCTTGTGGCAAAGTGCTTCCGAATGTATTTAGCCACAAAATTCAACAAAGAAATGGGGATTGCCTTTCATCTTACTTTATAAACGGAAAACTGAGGCCGAAAGCAACTTGGAAACCTCTCTGTTGGTTCCAAAAAGTTTCTTCTGTAGAACGTGTCTTCCAGAAAGGGCACCCATTTGGGGTTTGAAGTCATCCCCTCCTTGGGTAGCTTCTTTCAACGGTTAGGCTCGTACACCTTTACAAATTGCAGAACTTATTTCCAAAATATGTTTGGCTTTTGATAACAGACTCTGACTCTTGCTGTCACTTTCTTGGCTTGGTTAAAGAGGTCTTTAACTCTTTGTACCTTCTTGAGCCCTGGCAGAGGCTGCCCATAGAGGTGGTGGAGTCTCCTTCTCTGGAGACATTCAAAAACCGCCTGGACAAGTTCCTTGCAACGTGCTCTAGGTAGACCCGCTCCAGCAGGGAGGTTGGACTAGATAATCTCCAGAGGTCCCTTCCAACCCCATATGATTCTATGATTCTTAGGTAGCTTCTAAGCTTCAGATCCATGATTTGCTTCCACTGAGTATGTGCTTTATTGACATTGTGGATTCTAATTTCATTAATCCAACATGCTGTAAAGGCACATATATCCTTCTAAAATTTAATCCATTTATACAGTTATTTATCTTGACTGAACTTGTACTCAAAGTCTAAAATTTTAAATTTATTTAAGGAAACATTTTCATTTATTCATTTATTTGAAGATTTCATTTATTTACTTACCCATTTTTAATTTCCTTTATTACTTAAAGAATTCTACGATGTTTCTTCCACTCCTTTTAAGAAAAGTGGCATTATGCTTATTGTCCAACAGGTAATCATCTCATTTTTTTTAACAATTTTTTTTTTTTTGAAAGGACGTAAGGATTCTTCTGATCTTCTGTAACTTCTCCAGTATTTAAAGGTCTGTCGTATGCTGTAGGGACAGTAATCTCTTCAGTTTACACCCAGGATTTTTTAAAGAATATTAGTGTACAGATCCAAATAAGCATGTATGGTTTAGATTCTATTTGGTGCTTTTTTCTGATTAAAGAGACTGCCGTGTCCTCACAATACAAGCATAAAGTCTTGTGTGCAGCCTTGCTCTTTGAGATACCAGCTATTCTTACACGTCCACTTCCATCCATGGTTTTCTCCCTCTCGCTGCTGCTCATTATTTGCCTCAGCTTTGGCCAGTCTGGCTTTTTAAAACACGTACATCACATAATGAACATAATCAGGTTATGATTGTTGGTCCCTAGGCAACCACCATCTTCCAGTCCAGTGATTAAGTCATCTTTATCCATCATAATGAAGTCCAAACTAATTACCTTATGTTGTAGTCAGTAAAATTTTTAGGGAAGAAAAAAATATTTTTTTCAATAATCTAATAATGCTTTACTAGTGGCTGCCCAGGAACCCAGCACAAGCATCCCAAACTGAAATCTCTAGGAAACGAGGATGAGTGGATTGTTTGCACACACAGCAGACACACCTGTCAGCCTGTTTTCAGGCCTTCATTTGCTAATGAGTTAGAACATCTCTCCACTTAATATCATGCTACTTTGAGTTATTCAGCAACAGAAATCCACCAGTGATGTGCTCCCTCCTTACTGTCTATCTCAAGCTGTCCTCAGCATCCTGTAGCCAGAAATTAACAAATTGTCTCTCCAGAATGTAATTATAAGTGAGAATTTTCCATTCCCTTTGTTTATATCTCAGATTCTGAGCTTATGAATGCAGGCAATTAAAATTTTATTCTGGCAGGGTCTTTTTCTACAAAATTATCATTTTATACTTCCAAGAGGTGGAATAAATACCCTGCAGAGAGCTTTGCTCCTCTGCAGCTAAACTGCTCCCAGCACTTGGGCCAAGTCATTCCAATGTAGCCCGAGTATCTGTGACTGGCCGCTTGCCGTGCTGAGACCCTCCAGCTCTCTCGGGCTCCTCCTGAGCTGCTCCTCTCTCCCAGCTCCTCCACGGCCTGAACGTGGCTGCATCCACAAAGTGCACATCGGCTCTGCCAGGAGTCTTACCACCACCCACCCGCCAGTTAGGGAACCCTCATCGACTTATTATTTTTTCATTATAAAAATAAGCAGGTTCATGCATTGCTTGCAGGGACCAAGGAAGCTCTCGACGGGTTTTCTATGTCAAATAGAAACAGGACATCCTGTGCCTGTGCAGAACAGTTTGTTGCATCAAAGCTGACTTGGTTCAGACCAACCAAAGGTAAAAGATAGACCTCGGTCAAATTATGATGGCAGCTGGTTTACAGATCTCAAATTGCTGCCTCCTCAGAAACGCATAGACTGTACGTGCTGTCAGTGTCAGTTTTGTTCAATAAAGGCCCCGATTTTGCATTCCTGTATAATAAACCCAAACGGGGAGAAGCCCTTCAGTCAAGTATTTACTGCTGCTGCTATTTTCTCTCAGAAAAGATCAGCCATGCTGAATTTCTAGTCAAGAGTTTAGCATCACAGAATTTTAATTGTATGATCATTTGATGGTGATTCAGTGAGGAAAGCACCTGCTGGTGCATGCAGGGTGTTAATGAAATGCTGTGGCAAACACTCTTCAAGATACGTCCTTACTGATACAGCACAAGTAAGAGAGGAAGGAAGCAGATCAAATTAAAGAGGGAAAGTGCAAACACTTGCAAAACACCACCCCCCCCCAAAAAAAATATAATTCACACTTTAAAGTGTGTTTCCAATGAGTGGTCTCCTTTTAATACATGCACACAGACAGAAAGCTAGAACAAAAAAGCCTGTAGGAATATGTAGGCAGTACTGTGAGGAATCCAGTACTGCTGCTCTGAAAACATGGAGAGGAGAAGCTACTGCTTTTCTTCTGGAATAGATCTAAAACTGCTCTAAGATGCTGCAGAGATGGCTGTTTCTCTAGCAGTGAGAGCTGGATGATTCAGCAGTGACCTTGTGAAAGTTTTACTGTTCTGGACAATATAGAAACCTCCAGGATGGAGGCAGGACACTGGAACTGTGAGTTGAATTGATGCAGCTACATGCAACACCATGCCTGACGAATAAAGGTCTCAAGATGGGGTCCTGCTGATGAGTACCATTATCTCCTGTTTGAATTCTGGAGTGACAGCTTATAGGTCTTGTGATCTGAGACTCTGGTCCCACGTTTCCTCCATCCTGGTTCCTCCTAGATCAGTTATTCCTATTGTAGCACTCTTCTGGTAAAGTGCGAATTTTTTTGGCTTTGTTCACTTGCTTCTGCTTCCCGCTGGAGAAAAAGCTGAGCAGGCCCATGTAACGCTCTGTCCCCTGGCCCCAGGGCGTTTTGTTGGCTGCAGAGACACTTTTGGTGTGAGTCAGTGCTGGCAGCCACGTCCCAGGTGCAGGCCTTGGCTTGGTTGAACTTCATGTGATTGCACCTCTGCAGCCTGTCCAGGTCCCTCTGGATGGCATCCCTTCCCTCCAGCGTGACAACTGTACCACACAGCTTGGTGTGGTCAGCAAACTCTACCCCACTGTCCATGTCTCCAAAAAAGGTGTTGAACAGCACTGGTCCCAGTATGGACCCCTGAGGAACACTACTTGTCACTGGCCACCAATTTGACTATTTGAATTGTACCTTCTAAAACTCATCAAATACCAGAATAACCTACCTAGCTGCCTTTTGGCAGAGAACAGCTTTTATGAACAGTGCCAGGTCTTGATGCTGGACAGCTTAGAATCATAGAATCATTCAGGTTGGAAAAGACCACCAAGTCCAACCATCAACCCCACTCTACAAAGTTCTCCCCTACACCATATCCCCCAACACATCATCTAAACGACTCTTAAACACGTCCAGGGATGGGGACTCAACCCCCTCCCTGGGCAGCCTCTTCCAGTCTCTGATCACTCTTTCTCTGAAGAATTGTTTTCTAATGGCCAGTCTAAAAATACCCTTTGCAGCTTGAAGCCATTCACTCTTGTTCTGTCACTAATTACCTGTGAGAAGAGACCAGCACCAACCTCTCTACAGTGTCCTTTCAAGTAGTTGTAGAGAGTGATGAGGTCTCCCCTCAGCCTCCTCTTCCTCAAACTAAACAGCCCCAGCTCCTTCAACCGCTCTTCATACGATTTGTTCTCCAGGCCCTTCACCAGCTTCGTTGCCTCCTCTGCACCC